>NQII01000825.1:459524-574563 GCA_002778355.1 Clitarchus hookeri | reverse complement strand
ACCACCATCAAGGCAATTCAGGTTATATTTACTGTGGTAGTCAAACCTATTTTTACATGTGGAAAATATGCAGACATTACTGTTGGGCTGCAGGTATTCTTAGGTATTCCCATTTTTCACACTCTTGGCATTCTGTCGCTGCTCCATCTCCAATTCACCTGTATGGCTCCAAGAGATCAAATTAAGTGGCTCAATCTTGGCTCTCTGCCTTTCTGCAGTAACAAAGGTCTTCATATGATTGTGTTATGCAACTAGTTCATGCTGTGTTGGTGTGCATATAGACTTTCAATGCATTCACCCGGATTAGTTAGTTCTCACTGCCTTAAGGTGGCTGCCTGGCTGAAGGCATTCTATCTGTCTGAGTCCTAGAAGTGCAGGAGTACTAAAGGTGATCCAGGTACTTGTATGAATTGTTTCATGGCCGCCATGTCCATGGCATTGAACTGGCATGCAGACTTTCTGTTGACAATGCACCTCTAGGAAATTTTCTGCAACTACCTTATCATTTTACGACATAATTATTAAAATAAAGGTGTAATGCAGATTTCTACACAATTTTGAAAAGTCTGTACTAAAATTTTCATACAAAATTTTTTTTACGAAAGCACCTATTTTAACCATTTTTACTCTCAAAAATCTCAAGCTTTGGCAAAACTGTAAATATACATGCAAGTAACGTTTATTTAATGCTATTTGTTTGCAGACACCATTACAAATTATTGAGCATTTTTTGGATGAACATTTTCTGCTGAAGCTGTGCACACCATTTGATGGCCTAGGCAGGCGGTCACCTAAGGTTTATTTAAAAGCAGCTGTTAGTGTAAAAATAACCCAAGCCTGCAATTTTCGACATAGAACATTTTTAGAGCTATTATGTAAATTATTTCTGTGATAGATAAATATTTTATTTATGCAACCGCTGAAACAATTTTTACCACCTATGGATTAATTCTGTTTATAAGCCACTCTTATTCATTAAATATACCATTCTGCAGTTTGAGAAAAATCTTTGGTTTGAGTTAAGTTACATTATGTGATTAGCTTTCCAGAAAAGTTGATCATCAATCACAGTAATGGATTTAACTGAATAAGAGCCAAACATATTTTAAGGTCAGAAAGAACAAGCAGGTAAGTCTTCTAGAATTCTGACAGCACCGAGGCATTTATACTAAACATGTTTTGCAGTAGGCCAATCAGTAATCCTTCATTGCTAGTGCGGAACATGTGCCACAATCCCATTATTTTTGTTGTTAAAATATCAATGCAACATTTTTTGGTAGTCTGGGATCAACATAAGTATGTATTTGTGCTCAGTAAATATGCACGGTATAAAGATCACAGTTATTTAAAATCCACGAAAATATATGTGTAGAAACAAACAACCAAGCGAATGTTGCAATGAAAGAATGTTCAACAGGTTTAATTGTATTCAAACATTTGCTTTTGTCATATGTCAAACATCCAAGTGACAACACTTATCAAATAGCTGTTGTCGGGGTATTGTGAACGCTGAATAAAATATTACTGTGCGTGAAATTTCTTCATGCTGTGATGATATATTAGACTGTTATGTCGTGCTATTACTGTTTTTAATCCAGCGTNTGTGCGTGAAATTTCTTCATGCTGTGATGATATATTAGACTGTTATGTCGTGCTATTACTGTTTTTAATCCAGCGTTACATTGTTTTTGCAGTTTTTCACTGTAAGAGCTGTGAACAGCAAAAACTATAAAACTAGTGCAACTGAAAATTGAAAATAGTCTTCAGTTTAAATATTTACTTTCAATGGCAAAAATGATACAATTTGTAGGTACATAAATTTTAATTATTTGTCATATCTTGTTTTATAAATTTGCAGATAGTTCCCATGCTGCTTAGTTTTAANTGTGCGTGAAATTTCTTCATGCTGTGATGATATATTAGACTGTTATGTCGTGCTATTACTGTTTTTAATCCAGCGTCACATTGTTTGTGCAGTTTTTCACTGTAAGAGCTGTGAACAGCAAAAACTATAAAACTAGTGCAACTGAAAAATAAAAATAGTCTTCAGTTTAAATATTTACTTTCAATGGCAGAAATGATACAATTTGTGGGTACATAAATTTTAATTATTTGTCATATCTTGTTTTATAAATTTGCAGATAGTTCCCATGCTGCTTAGTTTTAANGGGTACATAAATTTTAATTATTTGTCATATCTTGTTTTATAAATTTGCAGATAGTTCCCATGCTGCTTAGTTTTAAATGATATTATGTCCTAAATAAAAAGCAATTAAAATTTTCAAACAATGTTTATTAATCATTGTATGCAGAGAGTAACCAATACATAAAATACAAAAATAAAAGTTATATACAAATTTTATATAAAAATACTTATTTAAATGAAGTACATATGTACTTCTGCAGTTGTGTTAGTGGAGTGCCAACATGAAAATATGAGATTATTACTGTAAAAATAGTATTTGCATTTACCTAATCTTCATTTCATCTACAACAAAATAAAAGTGGTGCAAAACTTACAGGGCCTGCATACCTAGGTCGCCAAGTGTCGTTGATAGCTTCATTAATCCAACTTGTTGATTAAAACTTTTAAATTATTATGATTAATGTTTGCAGTGAAGTGTACGAAACTGGTGCCTTTTTAGAGTGATCTTGTGGTGCACATATTCTAGTACTGACTCCTGAATGAAGTACATATAGAGAAATGTCATCTTCATCATAAAATAACAAGGTTAGTGCATAACAGTTTCATGGTTGCANGAATGAAGTACATATAGAGAAATGTCATCTTCATCATAAAATAACAAGGTTAGTGCATAACAGTTTCATGGTTGCATACTTCATGGCTTCAGGTTGGCACACTTGTTCAGTGCCTTGCACATAAACATGGGGAGGTGTATACTGCATGTGTCAATATTACCCTTGGTGTTCATTTTTCTAAAACATGCACAACTTCCTTGTTGGAGACTTGCAAGTAGAAACATGAATATATTTTAATGTTGCCATTAATACATTTGTATTTAACCACTTAAAAATTGAAACAATGCGATTTTATTCACACATCATTAAAAATTACTGTATAAAACTTAATTCTATACATATTGCACATCTAGTGAAAACGACACGTTTTCTTTAATAACCATTATTCTAGCAACAAAGTGGTATGTTAATTTTTTTTGTCACCGGTTATAATTATTTAAAAAATATAAGGTTTTTCACAAAATAATGTGTTTTGTAGGCTGTGAATATGGCATCTTCATTAAATTTAGTACAGTGTAAAAAATTTATTTAGTCAAATTCAGCGACACAATCTCAAAAAACATCAGTCATTTAACTTTGCCTTTGTAATTATGATGTAGAACACTACAAGTACACCCTACCAACATACCTCCGGTGTACCACAATGCAGACACAGACAGTGACTGCAATAGTGCATATAATGCCAGATATGACAGGAATGATAACATTCAGGTGAGGGTAGATGCCACTTGATTGCTCAGAAGTGTCTGCGACCATGTCCATGAGGAATATTTCTGGAAAACATAATCATTTGAGCATTGTTAGGTGTGTATCAGCATTGTGAAAACAATAACAGAAATATTCAGAGCACTCTTGGTTATCTGTTATTTTTACTATAAAAATATCTTGACAGACANGAATGAAGTACATATAGAGAAATGTCATCTTCATCATAAAATAACAAGGTTAGTGCATAACAGTTTCATGGTTGCACACTTCATGGCTTCAGGTTGGCACACTTGTTCAGTGCCTTGCACATAAACATGGGGAGGTGTATACTGCATGTGTCAATATTACCCTTGGTGTTCATTTTTCTAAAACATGCACAACTTCCTTGTTGGAGACTTGCAAGTAGAAACATGATTATATTTTAATGTTGCCATTAATACATTTGTATTTAACCACTTAAAAATTAAAACAATGCGATTTTATTCACACATCATTAAAAATTACTGTATAAAACTTAATTCTATACATATTGCACATCTAGTGAAAACGATACATTTTCTTTAATAGCCATTATTCTAGCAACAGAGTGGTATGTTGATTTTTTTTGTCACGGGTTATAATTATTTAAAAAATATAAGGTTTTTCACAAAATAATGTGTTTTGTAGGCTGTGAATATGGCATCTTCATTAAATTTAGTACAGTGTAAAAAATTTATTTAGTCAAATTCAGCGACACAATCTCAAAAAACATCAGTCATTTAACTTTGCCTTTGTAATTATGATGTAGAACACTACAAGTACACCCTACCAACATACCTCCGGTGTACCACAATGCAGACACAGACAGTGACTGCAATAGTGCATATAATGCCAGATATGACAGGAATGATAACATTCAGGTGAGGGTAGATGCCACTTGATTGCTCAGAAGTGTCTGCGACCATGTCCATGAGGAATATTTCTGGAAAACATAATCATTTGAGCATTATTAGGTGTGTATCAGCATTATGAAAACAATAACAGAAATATTCAGAGCACTCTTGGTTATCTGTTATTTTTACTATAAAAATATCTTGACAGGCAACATGGAAAATAACAAGCAGCCATTACAATTCAGTAAGTAAATATTGCTCTTCTTTTGCATTTTGAAGGAAAAGTATAAAATAAGAAAAATCAAGAAAATTTTTGCAGAGAAAAAAAATGCACACAGATCTTCCGGATAGATCAGGACTGTGATGTAGAAGAATCTGACAGTTGCATTGAAGCCACAAGTGCTTGGAAATTACAGGCTTGATGCCCTACGTGATAGTATCTGTATCACTTCCTTTCTTCATTAATTTGGATGAAATGATAAAGAATGTTAAGTTGAGAGATTTGGGTGGCTCTTAATAATGTCTTGGAAGCCGAAAATATTAAAGAATGCCAAGCGGTACAGTGAAGAGGCTATTAGTGGCATTGTTTTTGCATATAATACCATGATGTAAGCAGAAGAATGCCAAGCGGTACAATGAAGAGGCTATTAGTGGCATTGTTTTTGCGTATAATACTATTATGTAAGTAGAAGGCAATGAAGTGGTAGCATTGCAAAAGCTTTTAAAATCAGTAATGAAACATTTGATAATTATAATTGGCCAGAAAAGGTCAGTAATGCATACTAATCTGCATGGAATAAAAGCACAGTTAGAAAATGATGTAGACTGGTTAGAATATCTTGGCAAAACCGTAGTGTTATGTCCAGTAAAAGTAGAGAAACCAACTAAATTCAGAATGTGTTAAATTTTTTGCAGCCAAGATCTGATGTGGAATAGGTAGTCAATTTTCTCCACACTCCCAATATTCCCACACTTATTACCAAATCAAACAAATTGTAGAAGAAACACATTAAAGGGAAGTTCATAACACCTGTAATAGGATAAATGATTAAACCAAACAAAATATATTGGTACTATGGATATCTGAGTTGAAGTAAAGCACCATCTGTAAAATAAGCTTCAAAATTAGTCCGTAGCATTAAAGCAAATTGATAGATTTCACTTTTAAATTGGTTACAAGTTCAGCTTATAAAACTTGTGCCAAAAAAAATATGAANAAAGCAAATTGATAGATTTCACTTTTAAATTGGTTACAAGTTCAGCTTATAAAACTTGTGCCAAAAAAAATATGAATTAAACAAAATTGTTTGGTTACAATGAAAATTTGTTTTCTTATGTTCTTGGGCTTAAGGTGTCGTAGTGGGAACAGGTAGATTATGTATTATCTGGCAAAAAAAAATTATGTTACTGCAGGAATGCCAATTTTTATATCCTACAGGAACTAAGTATCCAAATATAACAATGGCTTAGGCGATACCACCAAACAACTACATCAGAAAAAAGACATATTGAGCAAACGTCCCGAATTTTTCAAGTGCCAATATTTGAATGAAAGATTGATTAAATAAGTAATGAATCTATGAATATAAGAAAGTATAACTAGTGTTGGGTTGATTCCTAAATTATGTCGACTTTGATTCAAATTCCTAGGGCTTTAATACTTAGTTTATGGAACACATGTTTTACTTTCTCCACTACAAAAGGGCTTTTTTTTATTAAGCTGTATTTATGTACATGTATTGGTTATGGATTTACAATCATAAATAAATAATCTAACAAAATATTATGGCACTGGAAATTGTGTATATGGGTGATTATACAAAAGTTGGGTAACTTTTGACCTCATTTTGATTAGTATGGTTTTTAACAGTAATTTAACTGATTTTGGTATGAGGAGATGGGTAATCTAATCAATATACTGTTCTAGACGGGGCCAGTCACTTTTTTAATTATTTAGTGAGTTATTTGAATTTTTNAGGAGATGGGTAATCTAATCAATATACTGTTCTAGACGGGGCCAGTCACTTTTTTAATTATTTAGTGAGTTATTTGAATTTTTTTGAATTTGACTGCCAGAAGACTGATGAGGGTGACATGGTACTGATTAAATACACCATTTCATTGGAAAATATAAGATTTATTGTTACTTTAAACATGTTTGAGACCAAATATCTTAGAACATTGTAATTGCACACAGTTCAACATTCAAATCACAGTTTCTATTAACATTACCTATAATTATGTAATACTGTAAGTACCTAGTAACTCAGTCTTCTAAACAGTCTTTTAACATTTATAATACTAACTTAAATTACTTTGAGCTAGGTTTTCTTAACAATATATAGATTCGTAGAAATCAACAAACTTAATTAGTATCTTTTCTTGTACTTTGGTTAACAATCACAAAGTAAAATGACTTTAAAAATAAACAATAATCAGCTTTTTTGCTGCAAATAAAATATCTTCTAAAAATAATAACAATTACTTTTCAAAAACGTCAATCTTCTCTTTGAATTGGTAAAATACCCTGTTACCTTTGGTAACTAAGTTTGGTACTGGTAGTTTTTTTAATACCTGGTCCACTGGTACATCTGACACATCACTTTCGTCCAATTTAAACAGGGTGCCATCCTTGTTACAAATTTTGAGGAACGTAATTCTCAATTCACCATCTTCATCGTCAACAGAAGAGCAGATACCCGCATAATGATATTCTGTTCTTCGTGCTACATATTTGACCAAGACATAATCACCACTGCTATAGTGATTTTCTTGTTGTGCTTTTGAATAGTCGCTAACTCCTGGCATAGATGAATTATGTTCCAAGCTAGGGTTGCCATTGGTGTTTCTCACGTAGGCAGATATTGGCAGATTATCGTCTTCTGAGTCCGTGAATACGATCGTTGTATCTTGATGTGTATCCGGCTGTTCTGTCTCATACTTAATAGTTCCTAGCTTGTAATGGTCACATCCATCATGGTGGCAAAAACAACTAAGTGACTTCATTGTAATCTGGTTTGGAAAATAAGCAGAGCCGGTTACCTGATGCACTAATAGTGTCCCCTTAAAAGCAACAAATGCAGACGGCTTTTCGTTAATTACGGTGTTCATTTGCTCAATTTCATCTGCTTCAATCACATCTGCTCGTATACCTTGGCATCTCTCGCGAATCACCGCAACAAACTCTTTAAGATCAGTTACGTCACCTCCTGTAGCGATCACTTGATCAGCTGTTCGCTTACATGTGGCGCCTACACCATCGGGTGCCCCCTTTCCATGGCCAGCCTCGTGATAGTTCCAGGTATATGTCATAATGTTAGGATACATTTGTTCCAGCTTGCAGCCCAGCACGTAAAACATTGTCTTGTTCCTATATTGTGTCACGGGACCGTCACTAAGAAAGTGAATATGGTTAATGTTTGGTGGCAGTGATGTTAGTACTGGTTTCAGATGGGCCCAAATAGCTCCGACATTATGTAACAGATTTAATGACATGGTGCAGTGTGAAATAACCGAGTTTTTTAGGTACACTACAACTGTGTGTAGCGAAATTTGGGTACGCGAACCGCCAAAATGAAAGGATTGGATTTCCTGATTGTACTTAGTACAAAAGTTTTCTGAAAAGTCCATGTGTACTATCGCATCGTTTTCAGATAAAGATTCCTTCAGTTGTTTAATCACATTGTACTGGTGAACTATGTAAAAAGAATGGCGGAAAAAATTCCCCATATCTCCTTCAAGTTTCAAAATGAGATCTTTGGGTGAGATTTCACATGCTTCTTTTTTATATTTCGTAACAAACCGTTCTTTTTTTGTCTTGAGATCAATTATGGCCTCCTTTTTATTTACCCACTGTTTGAATAAGATGGGCTTTGAATTATCCAATTCTGTGTAGGGTAAAGTTTTGGAGCAACAGTCCTCACATGTCCTCTCTAGACACTTTTCAGCGTATTGATCGCAACAAAGCATTTCCAGCATACTTTGATGATTACTTACAGTTTTAAGTATATTTGCATTTTTCAGAGCAGCAAGTTTGAGGTCCATGTTTTCGTGGATTGTGCAAGCACATGTGTCGCGGTTTGACAAAGTAGGGGGTACGACCCAAAATGGTCTTAGTCGAGTAAATAGAGAATAACTGATTTTAAATGGAACCGTTTTTAAAAACTTTTTGTAAAGGTTTATCAAACTATCAAGCAAGTATCGCTTCTGTTTTTTAATTTGTTTCCGAGATATAAATTCCTTCTTTCCGGCTGCTTGGCGGCTATTAGCATCATCTTCTAAAAACTCCTGAACAATCTTTTGAATTGTCTTTTTTCCGTTCGTTATTTTTTGCTTTGAAAGATTATGTCCAACTTTTTTATATGTCACCGCTTTATTTTTGATTCGCCATAGTTTGTATTTGTTCACTACTCTTCCAGATATGACCTGTTTAAATTCCCTTTTTTCTTTATGACTCTTTGTGTTTGAGTAGTTTTCTTCAAGTTGAATTTTCATGACTTCACCGAAAAGGGCTTTCTTGACTAATTCTTTCTTTTTAGTAATATCTTCACCCATTTCTTCAATTCTCGTTTTTGGCGTTTTTTCAACAGATTTTATGACTTTCTTTAATTGTTTTTTAACTCGTTTATATTTTTGATGCTGAGTGTTTAATTTAGATTTAAGTTTCGAAATAACGGCATCCTTTTTCTTTAATTGCTTGTTTCTGTGCTTTCTCTGTCTTTGACTTCTCCTTTTAGCTTCTTCCTGTCTTTGGTCTTCGCAAATGTTTCGTCTATTTTCTTCAGGAACAATTGGCGGTCCTTCATCGTCAGTGGTTGAAGGTGTATTCTGATGCAAAAAAGTTCTTGTGTTCCGGTTCAACACTTGTTTTTTTCTATAATTTGACGAATACTGTTTCCACTTTTTTCTATTTATACGTAGCTCCCGAGGCGTCATGCATTTAACAGTTTTTCTTTGCCCTTTCTCCTTCTTTTTTAAATACTGCAACCTTTGTTTTTCTTTGTACTCGGCTAATTTAATTGGATTAGCTTTAATCCTTACTAAACGAGCCTTTTCATTGTCCCTTTTCTTTTTCAATATTTCTTCCCTGGACAATTTTGTCTCTTTTTTTGCAGGCGGCATGATGTTTTAGCCTGTAATAAGTAAAACAAACTTCAATGCACAATAATATTTCTAATAAAAAGGCTCTGAACTAAATACCCGTCAGTACTCTGGCAACACGTCAGTCCGCTGACTGCAATGCCAGACATGGGACTGACGACAAAGTACTGATGAATCAGATATAAATTTGAGGTTATAATTGAAACTATTGTTTCCATCGGTATTTTCAATAACTAAGAGGTAACATTTTTACTAATCACACTTAACCATGTTTAAAGCAAAATAAAACATTAACATGGTAGAAAATAACGACTTACCACAGTACTGATAATTTGACTGGATCCACACATCCACACGCGATAACTTCGCCACTGGCACTGTCAACGTAATGGCTGCCGAGCAAATGGCGCGTTTTGCAGCTAACTTTACTACCAACATTCAAAACTGAAAGATTGCTAACTTTGAATAAGGGATATATCGCGGGAATTTCAAATTTTAAAATCACACAACGGACTGACGGATGAATCGTATGACAAAGTTTTTGTATTTTTTTTAAAATGTTCAATTGCAGTTACTATGATAAAATTTGTGATATACATTTGTAAATATATTAAAGATTGTAGTGAAATAAAATTATTACCATAAATATAATTGTATTTTTGTCTGCATCCACTTGACTAAGTGGTTTTGGCATTATGACACGCCAACGGACTGACGTTTTGAGGATTTATTGTGTTGTTTTATTAACTTATTTTTGGAGTAATTCTTTTAAATTGGGTGACCAAATAGATAGGGTTTAGTTTTATTATAATACCATGAGACATAAACAAAATGTAATAAAATGCCTCAACTATTGATCAATGACATCGAGTTACCCAATTTTTGTAGAATCACCCATATACAGTTGGAGCAGTATAATTTCAATTACTTGATGTCACAAATAAAAAAAAATAGAATAAATTTTTTCAGCACAAGATGTTTATAGAAATACCTATGGTGTAGCAGGCCTACCTGCAAACCCAGTTGAAGTTATGGAACTTGACTTATTTTCTTATATCATCTTTTTGGATTTACACTAACTAAAGTAGTTTCAAATATAACTAAATCTTTCTGTCATCGCCACATAAAATTTATGGAAACAGAAAAAGGTTAGCTTCCATGCACTCAGCAACACATATGCATAACAGCTTGGAAATATGTTACAGGAAATCTGAAGTCATGTGACAAACATTATGGGGACCTTAAGGTATAAAAATGTCTGAAGTCATGAACAAACATGAACCCTGTAAATGTTACTTGAATAAGTATTTTTGTATACCAAAACTTGGTATATCAATTTGGTAGTAAATATGGTGGGTGGTGTGACACTGATTTTTGGCGAGAAAGTATTTTTTTTACGTTAATATGACCATAAAGGGTACAGACATTTAAAGCTTTGCCAGTTTTTTTTCTATACGATGGTTGGGTACAGATATATTTGTCTCATTTGTGCTTTGAATCTAATGATAAACAGTGAAAGGTCAAGAAAATAAATGCATGCAGCGCTTACATAAAAAAAAGAAGAATCAACCAACTTCGATTCCAAAATCACTGTTTTGTGAATCCTTCAATTCCAGTAGAATTTATGGAACCGATCATTTCCGAAATCGGAATCAACTCAACAGTAAGTATAACCATTTAATCCAGAAGAGTACAGCTAAACATGTTTAGTAAAATTTGGTAATTTTCAGTTATTGTTGTATATTCTTATATTGTCAGATATGTTACAAATAAAATATAAGCAACCTATAACTAAATTAGCTAAAAATTACGAGTACCATGTAACATGCAAACTATACACAAAATTTGCAGTGAACATGACCATGATGAGTTTTTTGATGCTAAACAATGCCACTAAAACAAATTTTTATTAGTTTTCATGTGGTTTTAAACAGATGTAACTAAAATTGAAATATATACTCTGATTCCAAAACTACAGGAAATTGAATAATGAATTATTACCAAAATATAATAAAACAAAATAGTGGTTAAATGATTATTTACTTCTTGAGAATTTTCATTGCCCGAAGAAAACCAGAGGCAGCGACCTCCCACACCGGCTGAGAATTAATTGAGCAGACTAAAGTTGCCGGTGAGGGGGCTATTTGCCACGCCTGACGCGGCCTCAGCGAGTCGCTGGTTGTCAACTGCTGGATCACTGGGTGACAACTGCTGGACAGCGATAGGCATACGAGTATTTGTCACAGCGTGCCTATCCACCCCTCCTCTCCACAGAGCACCAAACGCAACCAAATATGGGCATTGCGTGTGTCATCACGCTCTTCCCATGCTATCAGAAACTGCGTAGCCCGCTTAACTGCGCCGCTGTCAGTTAAAGATAGCCGAACTTCTGGAACAAAACCTGTTGACGCAGTTGGAAAGTTTCTAATCTAATGATGACGCTCAACAAAAACTAAGATTTCTGAAATGGCAGCTGGATGCCTGATAAACATTATACCACAGTAAAAGAACTCCCTCGGCTTTAATTTTGAATCCCATTAACAAATTACGAAGTCTAGTTAAACAAAATAAAATGAACCACGTATCCCGAAAATTAATAATACTGCATCATTACAACATAATGCAATGGATTCTCAATGTACCGGAAACGCATGTACCGATAAACTGTATCTATCATTAATTTTCAGTGGTCCTGGCAAAATCCCTATATAAATAATAACGTTACCTGTTTTTATTATTTATCGGATATTGCATCGATCAAAATATATTTTGGTCCCATCATTTAAGGTTTCCCACAACCATTGTTTTTAAGCTGTTTGTTCAAGCAAATGTCTAATAACTGGGTGTGAAATATGTTCCAATGTGCCATCGTTTAGCCAATGGTATCGGTAATAATCACAGTAAATATAACTTTGCCATTCAAACACTACACGTTTATAATACCAATAAATAAAAATTAAAGCCAAATTTCCTTCTTTAATTTGTAGTTTTCTCTGAATCATCAGGGTTCACTTCTTCATCCTCAGAAGAGAGGGAAACAAACTGTCGCTGTTTTATTGTTTGAATTTAGCCCCATTAAATTGTTTTTCTCACACTGCAGAAGAAAAAAGGCTAGATTTAGCGATGAGAAAAGCTAAACTGGCAACATTTGATTCGAGGAGTCTGGCATGCTCTCTCCCCTTACATGTCTGGCAAGAAGGGAAGTGGTTACCTAGCAACCAGCTTGGCATCCTTGCTTCGTCTCTTTCTCTCTTCTTTCTGTTTCTCTCTCATCTGATCTGTGCACCTTTCTTCCTCCCCTTACATGCCGGCGAGAGGGGAAGCTGTTATTTAGCAAAAATAACACTGCCTTCTCTCTCTCCCTCCCTCCCTCCTCCATTCTCTTTCTCCTCTCTCCATTCATTTCCTCCTTCTCCCTCTCTCCTCCCCCCTCCCCCTCCTTCACCTCCTCTAGATCATGCTGCTGCTGCACATGCTTGCTTCCATTCTTTACACTCCTGGTGAAAGGGCNCCCTCCTTCACCTCCTCTAGATCATGCTGCTGCTGCACATGCTTGCTTCCATTCTTTACACTCCTGGTGAAAGGGCTATCAGTAGAGTATATGAAGCATTAAATAAAACAAATCATTTTATCTCAGTTTAACGATGCACAGTCATCCTTTCAAACGCACCGCACCACTAAGCGGTCAAGTGCTCCACCGACTTTTACCTCTAACAACGTCTATGACAGTCAGGAGTATGCAATGGCAATCCGAATGTCAAAATTTTATCAAGATTATCCATTGCTTAAAATAGTTTCACCTATCTCTAGTATTTCAAAGCAAATAGTTTTGCCTGAAAATGTTAGGCAGTATATTTTAACAAGGGATTATTTTTTGCACAAATGTTTTCTTTTGTGTTTAAAGATTGTTTTTTTCCAGTAAAGTTGGTGTTTAATTGTATCTGGCATAAAATCAACATGATTGTTAAACAAAATATTAATTTTTTCAAATAGGCAGCATTTTCCGAATAAAATGATACGCCCAGAAGGTTTACTTGACCTCCCCTTGTCACAAAAATGGTTTGAACGTTGAGCAACTTGTATTACCATGTGTAAAGTTCATTTTCAGTAGCTTGTTGCAGGAAGATCTGAAGATTTATATTAATTTATTTCAATGGACACAGGTCTTCTGAATAAACTGATATCATGGAAGGACCTATTTTACACCTTTTGTCATCAAATAATGGGTAAGCTTCAAGCCAAAATGCAGCGTACCTGTAAGGCATAAGTGTACTGGCAAATCAGAGGATGTGGTTTTGAATAATTAATCATTGAAGACCATGAATAAGTAAATATTAATTGCTGTATCATTTTATTCATCTGTCTCAAAATCACACTTTTTTAAGAGAAATATTACTATATCAACTACACATTTACTATGCCAGCATGGCATCGCCCATGTAAGTGTAGAATTATTAGATATGTGGCCTGGATTTCATAAGCTTCGGCTGTCTTCAGTGGCAGAGCTTATTTCCTCCTTTTACATGGCTGGTGGGGAGGGAGTTAGTTGCCTAGCAACCACCGTGGCATCCTTCCACCCTCCCTCTATGTACCGACTAGTTTGGAAGGGGAGGGGTAGATTGTTTCACTCCCACCCCTGAGACTACCCCTTCTCTGTCTCACCCTCCCGCCAGCCGTGAACACACCCGCCGGTCGATAACCTCTCTGCTGTCTCAGCTGATCAAGTGTGTGCAAGACATTAAAAATTCATTGTCATATTATTTTTTTTTCAGGTGGTTTGAAAGTTCGGGGACGGCTTGCATTTGGTGTCGGATTATGATTAATTATATAGTGTACCTGGTAATGTTATATTCTTTATTTAAACAAGTTGAGGTGAATTTTTTTTTAATTGATTATATACAGTAATACATTTTTTTCTTAAAACTTCCATTTTTATTGTGCTTATTAGTTAATACTCACAGATAATGTACAGCTCTCATCATACTAACATGTAGTTATGATTACAAGTAGGCTACTAGGCTACCAAAAATATATAAAAGGACAGGAATTCAAGTACTAGACTGTGAGTACTTGAATTCCTGTCCTTTTATGTATTTTTCATACTATCGTGAAGTTTAAGATTAGAAGTTGTATTTTATTGATGTACATGTCAAACCCTCATCTACTGAAATCCTGGATGTATGGAAATTTTTTGACAGTCCCCTGAAAAACGGTAGAATTCTGTAATTGTAAATTTTTTGTTATAATGTTTAAAGCACCAACCAATAGTTGAATTATTGTTGACACACATAACTTTGCTATGTCAGAAGCAAGAGTAAATATTTGTGTAGAGGAAAATTTGTGGTTCACTTGCAATAGCCTTCTGATGGAAACCATTATAGAGATGGCTTACACAGTTACTCTTTGGACACCACTCAAATTTCATCTAAGACAACTTTATTTTACTTCATGCTACATCAATGGTATACAGACATCTAGTGATTAAAGCCTACATTTTATATGTAAGTTTATAATGTGTAAATTCTGTTGTCAAGTGAGGGAGATTCTAAAATCTGAATACTTTAGGAAACTTTTACAAAACATGTTTTTGCTCCCTGCTGAATATTTTGTAGTACCTCCATGAGGCTTTTGGCGAATGTGCCGGTCTCACCAGACAACAGTTTTTTTAATGGCATGCACATATAAAGACTTGTCACGTGTACATTGAGGTGACTAGCACAACTGAAACAACAGAGAATGTCTAAAATTTTTAGTACGGATTGACAAACATCGTTATTTAATAATCATAGAGCTGAAATCAGTGTGATCAGTTGTGGAGTTTGAACATATTTTGCATTTCTGCAATGTTTATTCTCCCACCCTTAGCAGTCTAGACATATTGTAGAATTCTAACAGTGATTGTTTTCATCTTTATTGTCACAGATTTTGATGAAACTCTGATATACTGTTATGATTCAGAAACAAAGCAATAGTTGTTAAATTGCAAGAGCCTACACTTACCAAAATGAAACAAGGTATGTCAAGTTTTGATTTCAACAAAGAACTTGGTCAGTGTCTTTGTCAACGTAAGGAGCATTTTTTACCATTAACTCACCTGTAATAACTCAAATTTAGATGTGATGTTTTAAAGCTGCTGAGAAATGATGTACAACAAAAAAAAAAGTGGAATTTAGGTGCAACCACAACTGGGTCCATTATCAGGATCTTCACTTACTCACTAGTCCCTCAAAACGGCGGAGTTTCCGACGAGTAACAACATGGTCAATATTCCCCTTTCTCCTAACTTGATGGACCGTGCTCCCTGTAATTTTACTTTTACCTAAATTGAACTTGCAACTAAACTGACAATTTTTCAAAACAATACCTGACAATCAAAGGTAGCACTCAAAAAGATTTGAAACATTTCCAAAAGATTTTTAGTTATGGAAAAACTGTTGGGATTTCTGTGTGCTATCCCAAAGAGACTACTTTGAAGACCTTATANAAAAGATTTTTAGTTATGGAAAAACTGTTGGGATTTCTGTGTGCTATCCCAAAGAGACTACTTTGAAGACCTTATATTTGGTTCAGTGTCCAGTAGATAAGTTTCCAAAGAGTATCATCCTCATAATTGCATTTTTGAAATGGCTGAACAGTGTACAGTACCTCCAGTATGGGTGCGGGTAGCAAACAGGAACTCTTGCTCGCTGGACCCTGCATCATTGTGTGCTGACACCAGGAGGATGTACCAGGTGGCAGGGAACAGGTCAGGAATGACCAGTTCTCCTTTCTGAGCATTCCCCGAAACCAGGACCCATTCACTCTGCTGCTGTGGCCGGTACTTTACCTCAAAGTACTTTATTGGGCAGCCCCCATCTGGCCACACCTCCAAGTACAGTGTTGCAGATGTTGAGTTCATGTTCAGGAATTCCTCTTGTAATGGTACTTTCGGGGCTGCAAAATAACAAACCTCAGCCACCTCAGTCATATTTTCAGGAATGTGTCACTTTCTAGGAAATATCAAATAAGTATATTGTTTTATAGGGCCTACTGTGTCTTTATAAATACAGTCTTTTTCATCTAAGAATTCCATTTTTGACAGATTGTGTAGAAGTAGTAACCAGTAAACAAACATACTATGTATCCTTCTGCCACCACGTGGTTTTCACCTGGCTGTTAAAACATGTTTTGTCTGTAATGATGGACATCGATGAGACGTTAAGCACAACCAACCTACATCAANCACCTGGCTGTTAAAACATGTTTTGTCTGTAATGATGGACATCGATGAGACGTTAAGCACAACCAACCTACATCAAAACATGTCGCCAAGCTGCTTACACACACATAATGGACAATTATTGTTTTTTCTGTAGAATTTTCACTGCAATAGACATAAGTTGATTAAGATCCATAGTTTATTCACTGGAAAATATTAATTTATTTATTTTTATTTATTTCCATCATCTAATTGATGTAAAACAAATTACAATGGATTTGTAAATTTTTGTAAATTTAGACAATAAATACATACACTTAACAGTGTTATGACAACATGAAAAGTTGCAGCTTTCTTGTCCAGTAAACAGAAATAATACATCATAATACTAATGGAAAATTGGCTTTCTTATAGTCTTAGTTTAATTTGCGAGTGTAATATGTTCATAATATTACTACAATTTCTCTGCCAAATCCAATCATATGGTGGTTTCCAAAGCAAGCAGTGCACATTAGCCAAGAGATGGCAGCACAGATGCCTATTCTGCTGCTGTATCGCAAAAGTATATCTATCACGTCCTTTTAAAAGTAAAATTTTCACCTGGTACAGCCTCAACACCATTAAGGTTTGAAATATACTTATTGCATCAAATTAATGCAGAAATATTATAAAAAAAATACTCTGCAACAGATCTGCGGTCTCTTTAATTAATATGAAGCATGAACATGGTGATGTTAGCACTATCCACAGTTTATGAAGAAGAGAGAAACAAAGTGAAACTATAACATATGTTTAAGTTTTATTTAGTTTGAAACACCTTCACATTATTCTAGAACAAATTTTAGTTTATTGCACAAGTAATAGCTGTTTTGTAACAACATAAAAAAATACGTAAAGATTTTGTCAAAGAACTCTTCCTGCTCACATTTTCGCCCGATATCTGTTGAGCGAATGCAGGGGTGTCAGAATAGCCGACATGAAATTCTCTTTCAACCGTTCACGCATCAGCTGATGCAAGATTTTGTGCTTTGGATGATGTTAATTTTATTTATGATATGCTGCCACACACTGGCTTTCAAAAAATAGAATTCTTGTATAGAATAGACTATATAAGACATAGTGCTTTTATTAATAAATATATAATAGTAGAGCATTTATGTAATTTGATATTATATTGTGTTAATAATACATAAAATAATGTTGTATATCACCCCATTTTTTTATTTGGTGTTTATGCAGATGACAGTCATAAAATCCTGGTATTTTCCAAGTCTCCCTTATACACAGATATTTTTTTAAAGTGTCAAAATCATTTTAAAAAAAAGGAATTGGTTAGTTTTTTTCTTACAAAGCGATATCACTTTAGTATTTGTTTTGCACTCACATAATTATATGAAATTAAACTTTGAGAAAATACAAATTGTTATTTATTCTACACAGTTTGATTACTCTGTTAATTCCAAATACACTCATATGCAAAAAAAAAAATTGATCACCTCGAAGGTGCCATCACACGGGCATGTAAGTGGGTACATGCACAGAACGTGGTAGTATGTGTACAGAAAGCGTGAAAATATTCTACCACTTCAAGCATATATTTCAGGGGACCAAAACTTGCAGTATGCACTTAGTATAGTGCTGGGTTACCCGTATCACAAAGGCAGACTGAAATACGGTGAGGCATGGAGACATACACACGCGTTGGATGTTCTTCTGAGGAAGATCCTGCCACAACTGGCGCAATTGACCCTCAAAATGTGCCACAGTCGCTACTGGCCAAAGTTGCGCCGTCCAATTTGGTCCCACACGTACTTGATAGGCAAGAGGTCTGGGGACCTTTCTGGCAAAGGAAGCATGTTGACATCACAAAGGTAGACCAGAAATACCCCTGCTGTGGGAGGCGGGCATTTTTTTTCTGGAAAATGGGGTTGTCAAGCTGCACCAGGATGGGGAGCACACATGGTCGCAGAATTTCTTGGATATATCTCAACGCTGTCATGGTTCCTTCTATCCAGTGGGGTGGGAATCGTAGAAAATGGCACCCCACACTATGACACCTGTCATTGGGGCGGTGTGTCGCTCTACAATAAAGCGTGGATCACAGCACTGCCACGACATCTACAAAACCAAATTTAGCTGTGGTCTGTATCCAGACAGAACCATGATTTGACGCTGAACATCACACTCCGCCAATCCACAATCTGTCAAGTTGCCTATTCCTGGAAGGTCATATGTGCTCGGCGATGCCCAGGTTGTAATGGTTGACATCATAAGAGATGCCGCGACGATAGCACCTGCACAGCTAGCCACCTGGATGTGGTACTGGGGGACACAGGCATATCCTGAGCTGCTGTGACATGTCCCTGAATGGTGCACAGTGATGCCTGTGGAGTGCTTACATCCTGTTGCACAATGAAACGATCCTCTCTGCTGGGGTTAACCAAGTCTTCTCGATGGGTGTGTGTACCCTCCTATTCCCACTGTGGCCAACTCAGACTCACAGTGTAAGTAGAATGGTTAAAGTAGCGAGCGATGCTTTGAAACATCCAACCTGCCTCTCGGAGGCCAATGATGCTGCCTCTCTCAAACTCATCCAGCTGGGAAAGGCTTGTCGAATGTGCCATCGGAACATGCTACATGCTCACAGAACTTAGCTGTGTGGCTCACATTGCTCAGACTGCTACTAAGACCTTATTTGGTGTCTCGCAGCTATTAGAGACAAGCATGTTCCCTAGTGCACATCCACACAAGCAAACCATATTAAACGCTAATGGGCCATATATCTGGCTATGACGATACTGTGTGGAAACCTTCAATGTACTCGTGCCATTGTTTCATAGTTATCAAGTTGTTTGCAAATGAGTATAACTATAAAACGCTCACTGTTGCATAACCTGGGTGTACTATTGGATTATAAGCTATAGTTTCATCACCACACCGATAATTCAATTACTGCAACCAACAAAACATTGGTCCTAATCAAACTTTTCTTGTTACAAATTATGAGTTTCAAAGCTTACTTTACATTTGTAATTAAATACAAACTATAATATTGTTTGGTTGTAGGAAATTCAGTAAATATCAGAAATGTTGTTTCTGAAGTTTAATGGCAATGATGTGGTGAAACTGAATTAAAATTTTGATTGGATCTCCATTGCCTACAATGACTACGAATAAAGTACCTAACCAAAAAATGAATAACACAATATATGGATGAGAAAAACAAATACAATAACAAATGTGATAATATGAAAAGCACACATATGGAACAAGAAATAATTATCCAGTTAGACAACAATCGACACAGAAACAATGAGGACAGCACAATTAAGACAATAATACAAAAACAGCACAACCACAAGTGAAACACACTGCAGCAAGTCCAAATAAATAGACCTATAAAAGGATCAAAAATTTATAATGATCCAGTCTGACAGTGAACAGAACAAAAAAATATCAAAGACAGCATAAATGTGGCAAGACATCTGTAAAATTTACATATAAAAACAAAACTTAAAAAAAAAGTCACCAATTTATATGTACTGTATGTGCTTATTTATATTATCAAATTTTTTTTATTGCATTTGTGTTTCCGATCCATATAGTGTCTTATTTGTTTTTTTTTTTGGGGAAACTTTTTTTATTACTTTTTTTTGTAGTCATTGTAGGCAATGGAGATCTTATCAAAATTCAAATTCTGTATCAGAATTGTTAATAGGACAGAAAACTTAGTTGACATCTGACCTCGTCCTTCAGCTGACAAAATCCTGTCGTGGGTGACGCGTACAGAGGATGCTTGGAAAAGCAATGCAGTTAATGCACATGGTACGTGTGTTCCGTGTGTTGGTGTGTCGTGCATGATGCGCTGAGGTCATGGCCAGAANATGCAGTTAATGCACATGGTACGTGTGTTCCGTGTGTTGGTGTGTCGTGCATGATGCGCTGAGGTCATGGCCAGAAGGCTGAAGCGCTTAGTGTTAAAGGGTTCGATGTTAGTTTGAAAGCATTTCATGTATTTGTTTTGGTAGGGCACTCCTGTGCACGTCTTTGTAATTTTTAGTGTCAATATTCTGTTCCTTCCATTTTGGTCACGCTCCATCCTTCATACTTGTGCTTGGCTACAAGGCAACCATTTCTGGTGTGGGGCACATCCCCGACCCCTCTGACAGCCATTTGTCTATCGCTCTTNGCTTGGCTACAAGGCAACCATTTCTGGTGTGGGGCACATCCCCGACCCCTCTGACAGCCATTTGTCTATCGCTCTTTGGAGTTTGAGCAGGAAAGTCATAAATATAATTATTCCTAGACATATTTTTTTTTTTCGCTTTCATTTGGCTTTATATAACATTTCAGATATCAGGTGTTGTATGCTACTAAAATAAATTCCNATTTTTTTTTTCGCTTTCATTTGGCTTTATATAACATTTCAGATATCAGGTGTTGTATGCTACTAAAATAAATTCCGTTGTACAACACAGAGTCCTTCTGTAGCCGCCATCGGAGACTTTTCAGACTTTTGGGCTTGGGTGTCGTGGGTGCAACACCTTTTTGTGTGTTTGCCGTCTAGAAGGTTCACGAGTTTTCTTACCTATCAAGTTTTGGATTTTCGAATTTTGAAGATTTTGCTATAGTGTTTGTTCACAACGTATTTGTTTTTTGATATTTCTTGTATTTCTAGCTGTACAGGCTTGGTTCCTAAGGACAGATGCATTTTGCACCGCATTAGACTAGAATTGGCCACAACAGTGTGTGTTTACGAAGAAGTATTGTGTAAATTATGATACAATGATATGAAATAATTCTGTACACTATGCCTATCTATTAGCTAATTAATTTTTANGTATTGTGTAAATTATGATACAATGATATGAAATAATTCTGTACACTATGCCTATCTATTAGCTAATTAATTTTTACTTTAATGTTTATTTCCATATGAGGTTGGTAACTTTGTAGCTTTCCTGTTTGCGTAATGGTCTGGTTATAATGTTACATCAGAACAAAGCAATACAAGAGTTTTTTCTTTTGTAATAACATGAGCTCCACTGAAGATGCCATTAATCAGATATGCGACAACTCAATGATGAATGATGTGCAAAGTCTCTCTATTTTCTAAAAAAACAAAGTGGCGATCACACACAGAGAAAGCATGCACAGCATGTTTTATCCAGAATTAAAGTTTATTTGACTGTTATTAGAGCCTGTACAGAAATGTGGTATGTTGTAAGTAAATGCAGATATTCAAGAAATTTCAAAAGGTTTGTGGAAATACAAATGTATCCCCTGTTTGATTTTATATTTTGTATTATTTTTTCATTTATATAATATTTATTATATGTAAATATTTTATATATCAATATATATTGGTGTATGTGCATGTGTGTGTCTATATATATAAATAAGTTTATGATATCTTGCTCACAAAATTACTTAACTTCCTTGAGGAAACAGTTTTGCTAAAACATAAAATTTAAACCTACAGTACNATATCTTGCTCACAAAATTACTTAACTTCCTTGAGGAAACAGTTTTGCTAAAACATAAAATTTAAACCTACAGTACTAATGGTTTACACAAAAGGAGGAAGGGAAGCCTGTCCTCTGAAATTTTAAAGCTTGTATTACTTGCATTTTGAATGTTTTTACTGTCACACATTTAGAACTAGGGTTTTCTGGTTGAGTGATATTTTGTTGCACATAAAACTAACCAGTTTATTAGCTTCAATTAAAGTTACTGAAATGGATATTTTTATGTGAATGTTATGATGATAACTGAGTTATAGACTTAGTAATAAGAATCGCACTGGCCTATAACAATTTTTATCAACACATTTTGGCACTTGTCTATGTGTAACACATGTTCCATTTGTGTGGTGCTTGTCAAATGTATTTTCCATTCATCATATTAATATTTCTCTTGTTACATGTGATGGTAAAATTGCCTTGGATAACAGTGTATTGGTATATTTCATACTTGTAAAAGGAGAGAACCCGTGCACACAGAAATTTTAAATGGAAACGTGCAAAGTTACGCAGTGCTGGTTATTTCAGTGTCCCCCTATGCTGACGTCATGTGCAAAAGTGGTCGAGTTTTGGCAGCCGGACAGTCTTGCCTTACTTCCTTATATCATGGCTGTTGTCCAGTATATGCACGCACACAACACACATTCAACTCGTGAGTAAAAACCACTTATAAACACAATAAATATAAATACTTTATTGTTGTTGAGACTGTTCACATACGGCATGTGTGTGATCAGTAGTGATGTGATTAGAAAATTTCTATCAGTTAGTAAAGCTTATACAATAAATTTTTGATACTTTATTAACATATTATACTGCATAAACTTGCTCAGAATTCAGCATTGCAGTTCTGAATACGACATTCCTCATTCGCAGACATGTGTGCCCTTTATAATAGCAGAGTCTGAAAAAAAAAAGTTAGAAAATGTGAGACTTAACAGTTAAATGAGATGTTAGTAGTTTTTTGGTTTGGCTACAGGAACACAAGGCTGTGAGCTCATCTAGTGTGTGTTTTTATAATTCACCTAGTGTTTGCACAACATTAAATAATTTCTGAGCACCTCATTTTGAGACTCACCACCTCCTTTTGTAGTTGCAGTGACAACAGAGCTTGGTTTTCCTGTTCCAACCACATTGGTTGCTGACAGGGTCATGTGATATGTTGATCCACACTTCAGATCTTCCAGATTGTATGACTTGTGTTCTGAGTCAATGTTCACTTTCCTCCATTCTCCAGCATCATGCCTGTACTTCAGTGTGTATCCTGCACATATAATTTTACTTATATCAGTAGACTTATGAAAGGCACATGCTGTTATACCAGTTGGCTAATCAGGGAGAAAGGTGGGCACTTACATGCTATGTAAAAAAAATATTGAATTATCCCTTATACATACCTAACTTACATCTGAGTCAAATACAGAAACTTGCATAAGTGCATTACTACAAACACATGCAACTGATTATTAAGCCTTACATGAGTGTAACACCACAGCAATCATGGCCATCAAGGACATTTTTATGGCTGTGGGAGAGGGGAAAATTGATGTACGAATAAGAAGGGGAAGGGGGATCACTGTTGTACAACATGGTGCATTGACTATGGCAAACACCATTTAACTAAATAAACCACAATTTTATCAGCACAGTCCGATAGTCTGCATTACAACACACACACAACCATTGCCTACAACATATATGTGATCACTTTGAAAACTGCAAGGGTTATCAAGTTGCACAACAACATTTTGTTTGTTTATATTGTGTATTTCATATTTTGCTATCAAACACTGATAATACTTAGCATATTTATTTACTCAAACTGGGGTGCAAAACCCAATTTCTTACACAATAATGATGGGTACAAATGTACAATACTTAAATTTTATGAAACATGTTTAAGTAATTAATATACACATTTTTATTGTTTTAACTTGCGTACCTTTCATAATATCCCGTGCAATTATACTTTTCATCCTCCATTTTTCAGGGTTCTCCAGCCCTTCATATTTGAGAGCAATCATGGGCACGTGTATAAAATTTTCTTTTTTTCATGAGGAATAACCAGTTCGAGTTTGTCCTAATTTTTCCGCAGCTTTCATATTTGTGCCAAGAGTTGTTAATTTGCCCTAGGCTATTATTGTTTAAATTTTTACTACCTGTGTTGTAATTTTACTGTAAAGGTTGTGTATTTGTACATACATAATACAATCTGTGCTATTTTTAGATATGATGGCATTACACAACGCCCTGTTGGGTGGTTTTCGGTGATGCAATAAAGCTTTCAGAAGAGACATATAGTAGGCACAGCGTTCATGGTGACCCAGTCACAGGTGCAGTCCAGTAGTAGTTCAGTAACAGAACAGAAGATTATAGATGCTTGAAGATTAAAGAATGCACGAGTCGCGATTGAAACACTCACCNTAGTTCAGTAACAGAACAGAAGATTATAGATGCTTGAAGATTAAAGAATGCACGAGTCGCGATTGAAACACTCACCGGCAGCGCCAGTGACCTTTCTTTTTCAATTTATTTCAGAATAACCTAAAAACTACCTGATTCTTTCCACCAGTGCAAGTGGTCATTCATTCAGGGTGCCGGGAGGGCATTTGTTTTTCTCTCTCCTGCGTAAATATCCTTGTGATAAGAGTGTTTTGGAGTGAAGAATAATTGATACTGCGATACTTATCTCGTTGCTGCTTGTAGAAAATAGAGAAAATCCGGGACACATGTGACACTAGCGCTTACCTAGTGATGAGAAATTTTAGTTGCCTAACTAAAAGCTTTGAACTTTACTAACTGAGTGTAATAAACCTTAGCCAGTCTCTCGAGTAGCCTTGTCTGTGCATGTTGTCAGGTACACGGTTTCAGGTATGCACGTTATCGATTGTGCGTGTTATTGAGTATGCACGTTATGCACGGTATACAGTGTGGTATATCTTATAGTGAAATAAAGTATGAACAAGAACAAGAGTATAATAGAAGATTTGATTTGCATGAAAAGGTTTCAGAGATGATAATAAACTTGCTATATGTAAATTGTTTAAACAAAAACTTCATTATAAATTAACCTCTTTTTTTTTTTATTTCAGTAACTAAATCACTTAACTGTGTAGTCTCCAAATGTAAACCAAGAAATTGGATTTCATCTTAACCGCACATTTTAAATACAATTAAAATATTATTGTATCAGTATTACCTGGAACAGCAGATGCAACACACCGGTGAATGTTAAACCAATACTAAATGTATCTGATACTTCAGCAGTGTACTCATTTACAGAACTTTATATAAGTGGGTATCAGATACAAAGTAACAGGTTAATACTGTGTGACCTACCTCTACCACAAAGTAGAAGGCAGACTGCTTGCCTTGTACATCTGTTTGCATCTGGTGTTACCAAAAAAATTTTTACCAGTAGTTATTAATTATTTTTGTATTTGCATTCATTAGTATAGTTTATCGTAGGTGCCTTTTCAGTGTCTCTTCTTCAGTAATATGTAAAATTAAAAGTAAAATTAAAATACCTTGATCCACCATTTTCAATAACTGCCTTGAAGCACCAGCGCATCACAAATATAATTTACATTTCCAAGTCTAAGACTGTGTTCAAATTGATAATTTAGTATTTGATTATTTTAGTATTTAGGTAGTAGTGCTCAATTCAATAATTGCCATCGATAGGCACTTGTTCAGTGATGGTTGCAATTTAGTGATTTTAGTAAGTTTCGTTACATACTAAGAACTAAACACTAAAATACAAAATACATTAACATTTTAATAGATAATTTGGGTCACCGGATCTTTTAGTAAACCGAAAGTGCCAATTCAAAAGGCCTAAGTTGGTTGGTTTTGGGAATCGTTAACAATTCTGCAAATAGATTATTTTGTATATCAGTGGCAGACAAAAGTGATTTTAGCTAAGAAATTGTCCATGGATTGTCACATGTTCAGGAGATGGGGTTAGGATTACAAACAGTTATTAGAATATTTTTAATGTTTTCATGGTCTGAAAAAACACCCTTTCAATAGGCAACGTGCACAATTTTTACTGGCACTTGGTTTTCATTCATTTATGTGTTAGAAATGTATTTACGAAGTATCNGAGTGTAATAAACCTTAGCCAGTCTCTCGAGTAGCCTTGTCTGTGCATGTTGTCAGGTACACGGTTTCAGGTATGCACGTTATCGATTGTGCGTGTTATTGAGTACGCACGTTATACACGGTATACTGTGTGGTATATCTTATAGTGAAATAAAGTATTAATAAGAACAAGAGTATAATAGAAGATTTGATTTGCATGAAAAGGTTTCAGAGGAGATAATAAACTTGCTATATGTAAATTGTTTAAACAAAAACTTCATTATAAATTAACCTGTTTTTTTTTATTTCAGTAACTAAATCACTTAATTGTGTAGTCTCCAAATGTAAACCAAGAAATTGGATTTCATCTTAACCGCACATTTTAAATACAATTAAAATATTATTGTATCAGTATTACCTGGAACAGCAGATGCAACACACCGGTGAATGTTAAACCAATACTAAATGTATCTGATACTTCAGCAGTGTACTCATTTACAGAACTTTATATAAGTGGGTATCAGATACAAAGTAACAGGTTAATACTGTGTGACCTACCTCTACCACAAAGTAGAAGGCAGACTGCTTGCCTTGTACATCTGTTTGCATCTGGTGTTACCAAAAATTTTTTACCAGCAGTTATTAATTATTTTTGTATTTGCATTCATTAGTATAGTTTATCGTAGGTGCCTTTTCAGTGTCTCTTCTTCAGTAATATGTAAAATTAAAAGTAAAATTAAAATACCTTGATCCACCATTTTCAATAACTGCCTTGAAGCACCAGCGCATCACAAATATAATTTACATTTCCAAGTCTAAGACTGTGTTCAAATTGATAATTTAGTATTTGATTATTTTAGTATTTAGGTAGTAGTGCTCAATTCAATAATTGCCATCGATAGGCACTTGTTCAGTGATGGTTGCAATTTAGTGATTTTAGTAAGTTTCGTTACATACTATAACGTTGGCACGCTACAGTTACAGCCGGCTTTATATTGCCACTTGGCTATAAATTAACACTCGACTACCTCAAGACGGAGTAACACGAGATTCTTTAAAATGGACGCCAATTAAATAAGAAATAAAGTCAAGTTCCGGTTTTGTTTTGTTCCATACTTTTATTTATCAGTTCAAGTCACACAGTTCACATACAAAGTTCCGGTATGCAGAGTACGAACCGCTCACAGATAAATAGACACGTGCAGAACAGAGCCACAGTCGTTTACGAATTATTTCAATTCTTAAAAACTTGCCCCCGAAGAAATAAAAAATGCAGCGACCTCCCACACCGGCGGAGAAATAATCTAGCAAGGTCTAGTTTGCCGGTGTGGTGGTTAGCGCTAAGCCCGACGCGGCCTAGGCGAGCACTAGTTGACAACTGCCTTCAGATGACTGACTTGAGACGACTGACTTGGACAACTGCTCGGTATCAACTGATGGAAGGCAACAGGCACACTTGTACTTGTGTTGCCTATCATCCCCCTATCCCCAAATAAGGGCTGCTACGCATGCTCTCCACGCGTTATCCAAACTGCGCCGTAGGAACTAAAACTGTCGACGCAGTCTGAAAGTTTCTAAATAATACTGACGCTTACTGAAAACTGGAAACTACGATGTTCTAAACGAATCGGCAAACGTATGCCCGATAAACGTACTATCATGGTAAAACGAACCACCACAGCCTTTAATTTAAAACCGGATAAAAATATTACGAAGCTTAGCAAAACAAAAGAAAAATGAAACACGTGTCCCGAAAATTAAGAGTACTGCGTTATTACAATACTAAGAACTAAACACTAAAATACAAAATACATTACCATTTTAATTGACTAATTTGGGTCATCTGATCTTTTAGTAAACCGAAAGTGCCAATTCAAACAGCCTAAGTTGGTTGGTTTTGGGAATCGTTAACAATTCTGCAAATAAATTACTTTGTATATCAGTGGCAGACGAAAGTGATTTTAGCTAAGAAATTGTCCATGGATTGTCACATGTTCAGGAGATGGGGTTAGGATTACAAACAGTTATTAGAATATTTTTAATGTTTTCATAGCCTGAAAAAACACCCTTTCAGTAGGCAACGTGCACAATTTTTACTGGCACTTGGTTTTCATTCATTTATGTGTTAGAAATGTATTTACAAAGTATCATGATTTAAAAATTAGTTTTTAAAAAGTTATGATTGAATGAAAGTTTTACGTTTGAAACGCCCACCAAAACGCGCCTGTCACACCTGCTCACTCTGTGGCTTCACATGTCAGATAACCTTGGCCGCCACGTTTGTTTACTTAAGTGGTGATGCGTATTTGGCTAACTAGAAATTGTTTGAAGTAATGAAAAGAGGAAATAAACAGTCAAGTATACCAAAATAATCTAAATAGTTTATTGTACCGCAGTGTAATAGTACATCTTGCAAAACACCTAATAAAATATTTGTTAGTTACAAAAAAGGAAGCAAACAGGAATACGTGGTTTAACGCAGTTAGGCAAGACATTGAAGATGTTTCACCAAAATCAGTTTTTTTAGTTTGCGAAGACCATTTTGACGCATGCAATTATATTTAAGGTGTTTATGTTTCCCCTATGTAGGCAGTTTTAACACTGAACTTCTTAATATCTACTATTCACATCTGACCTAACCTTCATTACGGTACTATTGTATTGTTTAGTAACCACATAACGTTTAGCAATTCATATGCGATGTAGACATGAGCATAAAAAAATATGTCAATGTATTTCATAATAATAAAGGTATAAAAATATATTTACAAAAAATTTAGCCACACAATGTAAATTTTACATTTTATAAGTTTATACATTCCAAGTTAGGCCTAACAGGCGGAATTTGGTATAGATATTTTTTTATTGATTAAATATAACTTCTAGCATTTGTTTTAAGTGCACAGCTATCATATTTAGACTATATTAACATTGTATGCCTAAATAATTTGTCACAATGTTAAGCCATGAAAATTAAACATTAAGAGTTTGTGAGAATCGTTATTACCAGGGTTGTTTTGTCAAGAGTTGACTGCATGGACAGAATAATCCTCAGTGCAGTAGCGGCAGCGGTGGTGTAGCTGTTAGACTGCTCGCCTCCCATCAAAGCGAACCAGGTTCAATTCCCAGTGGAGTTGCCCCCAGATTTTTGCATGTAGGAATTGTACTGTATAATGCCGCTGGATGGCGGGTTTTATTTGCGATCTCCAGTTTCCCCCGTCCTTGCATTCCGACACTGCTCCATGCTCACCTTGCTTCACTCTCATCGGCTCTTAAGACCTCGATGTTAAGGGCTACTCAAATCTCTTCACTTACCCAGTGCATCTGTTGGGACTTAAGTATGACCTTGAGAACATGCACTAGGCATGCTGCTAGTGTGACGTTTACCTGTGATGGGACTGCCACCAGTGTCGGGTGCACGCCAGACAAGTGCCAAGCTGCGCATGCTGCCCCCTGCTACACTGAGTTGGGGGAGCTCAGGAGGTACTTGTACCACCAGCGAGTAGGTGACCTCATCACGGCCGAACACATTCTCCGCCAGACAGGTATAATTTCCAGCATCCTGCAGCCGCAGCTGCTCCAGCGCCAGCCCGTGGTCAGCCAGCACCGTGTGACGCCCTGCCCCGCCCAATCCCCTCCATGAGCGTGATGGTGCCGGCAGCCCAACTGCGTGGCACTGGAGCACCACTGATCCGCCTGCACCCGCCACCACACGTCGGGAGAATGACGCAATCCTTGCTGGCACTGGACAGATGAAGCCACCACCCCATACCAGTCAAACAAAGGGTTTACACAGAACATAAAACTAAATTCCCTGACTTTTACAGATTTTCCCTGTTTCTAACACATTTTTCCCTGACCCATATCAATGTAATGAACAAAATTTTTGTAGAAATTTTATTCAGTCGTAGCCTTGTATATTACTGAAATAATATTTCTATGAAATTATACTCTCCAGACTATCTATTAAAAATTTTTTTAACAGATAGTCCTGTAATACTATGTACATAAATGATGCAAAAGCATGCAACAAAACAGATATTTTTTTTACACATATATGTTCTGACCTTTTTTTATAAAAATTAGATTTTCTGTCTTCAAAATATGGAAATAATACAACCAAACCTGCTATTATAGTCAACAAAAATTATCGTGCTTTACAAATTATCACAGTCGTACCCCACAATAAGAATTTGGTTAAATGTAACACACGTGCTAGTTACTGACTAGTTATCAAATGAAAATATATTCAAAGAACCAAAGAGTACAATTCAAAGAGGACAAACCAAAGAGTACAAACTAACTAGATGGCAGCAGTAGTTACTTATTATGATATTATAACAACATTTGGAAGACGTTTGAAATGCCACAAATGCTGACATTCCAACTCACCAGCAGGTGTTCAAGTGCAGTGTGGTACAGCATAGGCCAAAGCAAAGTGTAATAGAACATTTGTTTTATGGTGTAATCACTTTAATGTAACCTTTATATTATGACACACATTAATGTAATTGCCTTGGTTATAGAATAAATTGTTATTTTTATACGGTAATGGTATTCTGGGTAACAATAATTAATTTATTACAATTATTATATTATTTCATATTCATTTGGAAAAAATTAATTGTTGCATGCAGGAATTTTTTCTGAAGGTGTAAGCAGGGCATGGAGTATTCACCTCTCGGGTTGGTCTGAAGAGGACTCACTTCGGGTACTCTGGTCACCCAAGTGGCTAGTGCATTAAGTAAGCGAGGTCACAGAGCAAGACAGCTTGAAAATATAATTGAGGGAAAATGGAGTTACAGGTCTCTGAAAGGCCTGTACTAATTATTCAATTGTCTTGTTAGGAGTGACTAACACTCACCAAAACTCAGAGTAATTGATCAGCTATTTAAGGACCGGTGCAGAGATTTTGCATAAGGGAAAATTTGTAATGAAACTGGCGGTGACACACTTAGTGTAAGTTTGTGCTGGCAAATAATAAAAATCAGTAATGACTTTTTATAAATTATTATGTCAANGGTGACACACTTAGTGTAAGTTTGTGCTGGCAAATAATAAAAATCAGTAATGACTTTTTATAAATTATTATGTCAATTGTATGATCTTATAACTCTACCTGAGCTAGCCAGCACCTATGTGCTGTGGTGGATGCCGCAGGAATAAAGTGTAGGCTGGCGGATCACAATATACGTTACAGAACATGCTCTTTGCATATAAGAAATACATTTTATAACNGGTGACACACTTAGTGTAAGTTTGTGCTGGCAAATAATAAAAATCAGTAATGACTTTTTATAAATTATTATGTCAAGTGTATGATCTTATAACTCTACCTGAGCTAGCCAGCACCTATGTGCTGTGGTGGATGCCGCAGGCATAAAGTGTAGGCTGGCGGATCACAATATACGTTACAGAACATGCTCTTTGCATATAAGAAATACATTTTATAACAGACTAATAATATTTTGCACCTCCTCAAATGAAATTTCACTTAACTCTCAGACATAATAAATATGTGCAACCAACTTCAAAAATTAAATAATTATAAATAAGGAGGGATTTCAAGCAAGACAACACAGCCTATGAGTAACCTCCATTAGATGCTATTGCAATAATTGTAAAAACCTAAAAGCACAAGTTGCAACACATTGCAGTACCCATTTTACTATGACACTAATGAAAGGAATATCACTTTTTAATAGAAGAATTGTAAATAGATAATTAAAAATTTTTAATAAGCATAAAAATTTCCTGTCCTTTCAGAAAATCTCCTGTTTTTTTTTCTGACTGTTTAATATTCCCTGACTTTTTCCTGTTTTCCAGGTTTGCCACGTCTATAGTCACTCTGAAACAATACTGCTCTTCATTGCACAACTCTCCATGCATTACATGTGATTCCTTGCATGAAACATACACCACAAAAATCTGCTACTGCATGTATTCATGTGGTGTAGAAGGATTTTTCCAGGTTGTTCCCATTCTGTTCTTCATTTTCATATGCCACTTTGATACCATTTTTTCATTCACTCCATGATTGTGTGGTCAACATTTTCTCTCACAACCAATGGCAAGGTATAGTAAATATAAAGTATATAATTGACTTCCAAGAAAATAGTTAGATTTACAGAGGATAAAAAATCCACTCATATTATTAGGAATTCTGACAGAATTTTTTTTTAAAGCATAGTCTGGGTAAAATATGGAATTCTTTATCTGTACAAGAGTTACTTTCAAAACATGCTGATCATTAACCAAAACATTGTGAGTGGCATTTTTTATCAGGCAAAGTTAGCATGCCAAATAAGGGTTGAATGCTTATTGGAGATGATAGTAATGACTAAGCATCTCACATACCTTATCAGTGAATGCAGATTTGAAGACAATGTTAGTTGAAAAGTCCAAGCTTGGGTTTTATGTTACATTTCTAGGCCCAGAAAGGTGAAAGATGATGAAACTGTATTTATAGGNGAAAAGTCCAAGCTTGGGTTTTATGTTACATTTCTAGGCCCAGAAAGGTGAAAGATGATGAAACTGTATTTATAGGTAACTTCAATATTACTCTTGGGTATTGAATTGAGTATTCATTAACTGTGTCGTTTTGGAGGATAGGTGCAAACTTTTACTTTCCTTGCCTCCTCTCTATGTGAACATGATGCCTGGATTTGTGTTATAACTAAAGACTCGCAAAATATAGTGGATTATTAAATTGCAATATGAAGTTGAGAGATTTCGGTGGTGGCTTTTAACAACGATCTCCAGAAAGCAGATGAAGGTGAAGCACCGGAATGAGAGGGTGGGGGAAACTGGAGACACCCAAGAAAACTTGCCGACCAGCAGCATCGTTCAGCATAATTCGCACTTGCGAAAACTGGAGAGTGAGCCCGACGGGAATTGAACCCGGTTCACCTTAGTGCGAGAATGAGACTAAGGTGAGAGAATTTTTTTGCATCATTACCTCTAGATATTGGTGACTGGGTAACTTTAGCACTACTAGGACCTTCTCCAACAACTGTAGCTGCTGTCACCCAGAACTCGTATCTCTGGAACTCCTTTAGCTTCCGAGCTTCATAGATTAGCTTTGTATCACCAAACACTGTATCCTTCTGTACATCCTGTAAAAGAAGACTTGCTAAGAAAAATATTTTATCGTGTAATATATTAGTTGCAAATTAATTGCAGTGCTGTCTAGTAAATTTATGTCTGATATTTTTTTAAAAGTTTTAGCTGTTTTTCAATAAATTTANAATTAATTGCAGTGCTGTCTAGTAAATTTATGTCTGATATTTTTTTAAAAGTTTTAGCTGTTTTTCAATAAATTTACTATCCCCAAATTACTGCATGCATAAATATTTTTTCTATTAATTAAAAAACAGTGGTAACTGTCAAATTTATAATGGTAAGTAAGCTAATAAATGATATTTGGGAAGTTGACTTTTGCATAGTGACCACTGCATAGCCATTGATTATAAAAATGATTGTAAGTCCAAACTATATACTATACTGCATAAACTTACAGGCTAATAGATGCCTTGTACATTTCCCATACTTCATACAAGTGGCCGTTTTTTTTTTAGAGGAGAATAGTAAGCATAACCAACTATATACAGTCCGTTCATGGTTACTTCCAACTTTTCTGAAGCCCTGCTTAAGTTCTACGTCCAGGATATTCCTCCACCTCATGCAAACTAAGCTTAACCAAGTCTAGAAAATTACACCAGAGGGACAACACACCGCATTCGTGTGCTCTCAGTTTAATGATATTTTGTATAAGAACTATTTCTTACTAGGTATTACCAACACACCTATTTTCTCCCTGTTTTTATTCATATTAATTATAAATTAAATATAAGTAAAAGTTAAATTTAACAAAGAATTAGATAGTTTTATGTTAACAGAAGTATAAAATGCTTGTGATACATGGCATATTTTGGAAACAACCAATCACGCCATATATGTTGCAATTTTTCTAAAGGTTTGATTCAAAAAGTGTGAAGAAACTGCAAACAGGCTATTACTTGTGAAATTTCTTGCACCCAGTAAAACTCAGTNCGAACAGACTATAACTTGTGAAATTTCTTGCACCCAGTAAAACTCAGTTCATGATGAAAAATGTGTGCATAACAAATGTGTATGTATCAAAATAAAAGTAGGTGTATTCTTTATGGTACGGTTCATGATTATCGTGTACGTAAACAGGCCCGATGTACATGATGACCATGAACCATGCCATGAAGAATGCCTACTTTTATTTGATAAGTGCACATTCTTTATGTACACATTTCTTAAGCCATGCTGTCTCATAAAACCTAGCATTAAAAAGTCACACACTGTTTTGTTTTTGCATGTGTGTTGAGATCAGTCTAGTTGGTTTTCCTCTGATAATTATGTTTTTATATGGCAAAGAGTTAAATGGCCATTGTAAAAATTTTTTCTTTGCACGTTTACAATCAGTTGCTTCTGCAGAACTCTGCTGTACATTTCATTTTGTTCAGCAAACCACACACTTAGTAGAAAGAAAAGATATTTTCCTACTGAAAATCTTATTGCGGTCAGCATCCATAACTATGTCAGTTCAACTCTTTAACTAGATGTAGAGTCGAACATGCTAACGAGCTGCTCATTCTCTCATTTACAAGTAACTGGCTGAGGTAGAAAGCCATTGGCACAACAGGGTTCTGAAAACTTTCATTGTCAACAATGATGGAAAATTACTAGATTAATTATTCTCTAATTGGAATATTGAACAAAAAAATTGGTTCAGTCACATTCAAAATAGTAGGAAATTGTAAGAAAGGAGTTGAGTGACATCAGCAGTGTGCTCATATTCAAAATGATATAAAACTATATGTATACTTTTGAATTAAATTTTGTTTGTTACTGTTTGTATGTTCTATCCATTATGGCAAGTTGCTTTTAGTAGTCTTTACTCATCATACGAGATTTATAACAGAATTTTTATCTCTTATTTCCACAAGTTTTACTTTTTAAGAATGTACCCTACTGCTGTTTGCAAACAAAATTTCTACTCCAGAGTAACTGAAGCTGCTTCACCCCATAATTTACCTGGCAAGCAGTGGGAGACTTTGATAATTAGGTCAGCACATTGACCAATTAATTACTGAGGCATGTAGTAATCACTGAATTAATAAATTTTATTTTATACTTTGTGAGCATTGTAACTGTAATACTTTGCACCTTGGAATTAAATTTTTGAGCTCTGCATAAAAGATTACATACCTTGTTTCCTTCTTGAATGGACTGGCTATAGACATAGTATTTGATAATTTGTCCATTAGGGTCAACAGGTCTTGTCCACGCTACAAGGATGCTGTCTGAAGTCATAGCCAGGGCTTTAATTTGTTCAGGGGGCCCAGGTACTAGAAAATTACACAAACAAATATGTTTACCGGTAATAAAATACACTAATGGAAAATTAAAACAGAACACCTTACAGCCCTCATCCCAAGAGACGAAAATTTTATTTCAACACATGCACGCACACACTACTGTACATAATATAACTTGAGGCCATACTTGCGTGTAACCATGTCTGCAAGGTATGATAGAATACCCTTTCAGAACTCATCGTACTCTACTGTAAAAGCAGTATGGGCTACAACTCTTGCATGGAAACAATCATGAAAGTGACACTATCATACTGTGAAATGGAGTTTCATGCACATCTACCTGGTGGGGCTGTTGTGCAAGGATTATTGCTGGTGTTGTGTACTGGGTTAGATTACATTCAATCTAGTCCCATACTTTTCAGTAGGAAACAAATTTGATGATTATCCTGTCCAAGAAATAGGGTGAACCTCTTAGAGAGCTTGTATGGTGCCCCGAGCAGTGAGTGGATGATTATTGTCCTCTTGAAAGAGCACAACTGCCTGATGCATGATTGGCAGCATATTGGNAATTAATTGCAGTGCTGTCTAGTAAATTTATGTCTGATATTTTTTTAAAAGTTTTAGCTGTTTTTCAATAAATTTATTATCCCCAAATTACTGCATGCATAAATATTTTTTCTATTAATTAAGAAAAGTGGTAACTGTCAAATTTATAATGGTAAGTAAGCTAATAAATGATATTTGGGAAGTTGACTTTTGCATAGTGACCACTGCATAGCCATTGATTATAAAAATGATTGTAAGTCCAAACTATATACTATACTGCATAAACTTACAGGCTAATAGATGCCTTGTACATTTCACATACTTCATACAAGTGGCCGTTTTTTTTTTAGAGGAGAATAGTAAGCATAACCAACTATATACAGTCCGTTCATGGTTACTTCCAACTTTTCTGAAGCCCTGCTTAAGTTCTACGTCCAGGATATTCCTCCACCTCATGCAAACTAAGCTTAACCAAGTCTAGAAAATTACACCAGAGGGACAACACACCGCATTCGTGTGCTCTCAGTTTAATGATATTTTGTATAAGAACTATTTCTTACTAGGTATTACCAACACACCTATTTTCTCCCTGTTTTTATTCATATTAATTATAAATTAAATAGAAGTAAAAGTTTTATGTTAACAGAAGTATAAAATGCTTGTGATACATGGCATATTTTGGAAACAACCAATCACGCCATATATGTTGCAATTTTTCTAAAGGTTTGATTCAAAAAGTGTGAAGAAACTGCAAACAGGCTATTACTTGTGAAATTTCTTGCACCCAGTAAAACTCAGTTCATGATGAAAAACGTGTGCATAACAAATGTGTATGTATCAAAATAAAAGTAGGTGTATTCTTTATGGTACGGTTCATGATTATCGTGTACGTAAACAGGCCCGATGTACATGATGACCATGGACCATGCCATGAAGAATACCTACTTTTATTTGATAAGTGCACATTCTTTATGTACACATTTCTTAAGCCATGCTGTCTCATAAAACCTAGCATTAAAAAGTCACACACTGTTTTGTTTTTGCATGTGTGTTGAGATCAGTCTAGTTGGTTTTCCTCTGATAATTATGTTTTTATATGGCAAAGAGTTAAATGGCCATTGTAAAAATTTTTTCTTTGCACGTTTACAATCAGTTGCTTCTGCAGAACTCTGCTGTACATTTCATTTTGTTCAGCAAACCACACACTTAGTAGAAAGAAAATATATTTTCCTACTGAAAATCTTATTGCGGTCAGCATCCATAACTATGTCAGTTCAACTCTTTAACTAGATGTAGAGTCGAACATGCTAACGAGCTGCTCATTCTCTCATTTACAAGTAACTGGCTGAGGTAGAAAGCCATTGGCACAACAGGGTTCTGAAAACTTTCATTGTCAACAATGATGGAAAATTACTAGATTAATTATTCTCTAATTGGAATATTGAACAAAAAAATTGGTTCAGTCACATTCAAAATAGTAGGAAATTGTAAGAAAGGAGTTGAGTGACATCAGCAGTGTGCTCATATTCAAAATGATATAAAACTATATGTATACTTTTGAATTAAATTTTGTTTGTTACTGTTTGTATGTTCTATCCATTATGGCAAGTTGCTTTTAGTAGTCTGTACTCATCATACAAGATTTATAACATAATTTTTTATCTCTTATTTCCACAAGTTTAACTTTTTAAGAATGTACCCTACTGCTGTTTGCAAACAAATTTTCAACTCCAGGGTAACTTAAGCTGCTCCTTCCCATAATTTACCTGGTAAGCAGTGGGAGACTTTATAATTAGGTCAGCTCATTGACCAATTAATTACTGAGGCATGTAATCACTGAATTAATAAATTTTATTTTATACTTTGTGAGCATTGTAACTGTAATACTTTGCACCTTGGAATTAAATTTTTGAGCTCTGCATAAAAGATTACATACCTTGTTTCCTTCTTGAATGGACTGGCTGTAGACATAGTATTTGATAATTTGTCCATTAGGGTCCACAGGTCTTGTCCACGCTACAAGGATGCTGTCTGAAGTCATAGCCAGGGCTTTAATTTGTTCAGGGGGCCCAGGTACTAGAAAATTACACAAACAAATATATTTACTAGTAATAAAATACATTAATGGAATATTAAAACAGAACACCTTACAGCCCTCGTCCCAAAAGATGAAAATTTTATTTCAACACATGCACCCACACACTACTGTACATAATATAACTTGAGGCCATACTTGTCTGCAAGGTATGATGGAATACCGTTTCAGAACTCATCGTACTCTACTGTAAAAGCAGTATGGGCTACAACTCTTGCATGGAAACAATCATGGAAGTGACACTATCATACTGTGAAATGGAGTTTCATGCACATCTACCTGGTGGGGCAGTTGTGCAAGGATTATTGCTGGTGTTGTGTACCGGGTTAGATTACATTCAATCCAGTCCCATACTTTTCAGTAGGAAACATATCTGATGATTATCCTGTTCAAGAAATAGGGTGAACGTCTTAGAGAGCTTGTATGGTGTCCCGAGCAGTGAGTGGATGATTATTGTCCTCTTGAAAGAGCACAACTGCCTGATGCATGATTGGCAGCATATTGGNTCCCGAGCAGTGAGTGGATGATTATTGTCCTCTTGAAAGAGCACAACTGCCTGATGCATGATTGGCAGCATATTGGGTTGGATGATGATCTTGATGTACCAGGATTCAGTGTTTCCTGTACAGACATGAGAGGGGAATAAACATTGTAGTTTGGGCTCCTACACCTTGATTCCAGATATTGGTTCAGTGTGTTGCTGTTGTATAATTTGTAGAATGTGATGTTCACTTGGTCACAGCCCCACGCGCACACACACTGGCTCACCCACACACTTTTTGTTTGAAGGCAAAAGCTGTTCTTGTCTCATGGCACAGTGCCTTGCTATTCATCCCTCTAGGCACAATTTCCCCAACACCACTGGAGGCAGGCTGCACGGTGATGAGGTACTAGTGAAAGTCTACCTAACAGCACCCATGATCATATCCCAGCTTCCGGCAAATAGGTGTGGATGGTCCTACCTGACATGCCTAATGCAACATTACCTCTAACCTGTTAAGCTGTCAGCAGTCATCTATTGTAACTTGTATGATATAATGGTCCTGGTGTGCATCTGTCTGGAACCACTGTATTATGTGTATGGTTTCCTCTGACCACATATGCAAACAATAATGTATTGCTGGCACATCTGGTCAATGTATCACACAATTCTCTGGTATGACCATCCTGTAAATACCGACTATACGTCCTAGATTGTATTCTGTTGATTGCACAAATTGTGAATGCAACAGTGGCATGGCAACAATGTTCAACACAACTGTTGAATGCATTAACATGTGAAAGTAGAGGCTACTCCATTTGCAGGTGCACAATTGCTGATATACCATAATTCAATGAGCAATATTAGCAGCTGTGACATTTTTAACTGTTGGAGAGTTGTATCAATTTGTGAGCTTTCAATTTTCTTTATTCTGTGAAATTCACATTTAGTTAATGAATGATGGAATGAAAAGAAAATACACTTTTGCCATGTGTTGGCTATGATCACAATTTGTGCAATTAATGTAGATATTAACACATTTTTCATCATATGTAAGGTGGCATCGACAGCTGATAAACATTATTGTATTGTATTGTAATTGTTTTCTCATCAACAGATGAGTTGTTTTATTCATTTTATAAAAGACCCAGAAAGTTGATTATGGATCTGTATTTGACCCTTTACCAACAATCAATCTGTTTCTGTTGTGTCACAAGTGTGAAGGCTGCGCCTTTCCTAAAGCATGCAAACATTTTATTTATGTAAAATTGTCAGCACGTATTCCAATGAAGGCATTATTTGACAAACAATAGTGTACTTTAAGAGTTGTGTGAAATTTTTTCAATGAATTAAATATTAGTTTTAATTGTTTATAGAAAATATGAGGCAACAACTAAGGAATTTTAAGTTCCTATATAGGAACTTGAACTAGTTTCATTTAGTACTAGAAGAGCTTGAACTGTGATAGTTACTTTCTCAGAGGAACTTTCTAAGGAAGCTCTTCAACAATACAATGTACTCTAACAATTTATGTGATAAAACAGTAAATTTATCCTACTTTTTTTTATACTGCCCCATTTTATATTTTATATACCTGTGTAAAATAATGATGAATTATACATACAGAAACTGTTGTAACTGTGAGAAAATTCATAAACATCTGCTTCCATAAATTAAGATATAATTTTTAACAAGAAAGCAGAACACCACAGGGTAATAATATTAAAACATAGATCAGAACTAAAGAATAACACTCTGGTACAAGTTTGATTACAGTATGAAATGTCATATACTTTTCAACAATCTAAACCAAGTACGTTAGTGTTTACTTGTTGATTTGCATAGCTTGGCTGATGAGTGATTTTTTACCATCTTCCTCTGTGGTGCAGTAGATTGGCTCAGACTTCACACCTTCCCCCGCCACTGTAAAAGCCAGCACTCGTACGCTGTAGTTGGTATACTTGGACAACCCGTGGAGGTTTGTCTCCAGATTGGTAGTCTTCTTAACCTCTGCTTCGTGGAAGATCCCTACGTAAACAGGTGTATGTGTAGTGTAAAAATTTGTTTTTTTAAGTCATATGAGTAAAATATAACAAGTACACATAGCCACTCTGAAACACCTTACCAAAGAGATTTAAGATTGGCAAATATTAAATCCCTTCCTGGAATTTTAGCTACATTAATGATACTTTAAGCAACTTTGACTTGTAAATAACTGATTCTTGTTAAGGCAAGAGGACACACCTGTCACAAAGTTCAGATTTCAGTTTTNCAACTTTGACTTGTAAATAACTGATTCTTGTTAAGGCAAGAGGACACACCTGTCACAAAGTTCAGATTTCAGTTTTGTTTACTGACTGGTGAACTGCCATGTCAGTGTATAAAAATATAGAACATTTAATTATCACAGACATATTATACTATATTATAGTACACTATAGACAACATGCAATAGAAATGGTGATTGTAATGTTGGGGTTGTGTAGAGAAGTGAAAACTGTAAAGAAACTATACAGCCATATCATATATTATGGCCAATGGTTTGGTTGCAGCAACCCCATGAAGCTAGCGTATGATTGTGTGTGGATGACTGCTACCACATCACAAAGAAGCTGTTGAACCCTAATATATAGGCCAGGTGCTATTACTCGTGTTGAGGTTGCGGTGATTGGAATGGACAGTGGACATTTTTAACATTTGATGTAAATCGTACATGACTAAAAAGTGTTGTGGACCCCTAGTTCTGCTCTTATGGTTGTACTGTAAAGTGGTGTTTATTAATGTATACTGTTATTGCGTGATAATCACATGTGGAACTTCACAATGCATAATTTACTCCATCACAGCACTACTGTGTAGCTGGTGCAGTGTCCCACACATGATCATACACTGGTGGTGTGTTACCATACTCCTACAAAAAAATTCTACACGAAATTGGTTGGTATGCCAAATAGCTTATTATTATCATCCCTGGTAATAATTGTTCAGCATAAAAGCTAGACTTTATTGTCAGTGTTTAAATTTATTTAAGTTTTGTAATATGTTTGAAAAATAGTGTAATTCATTATATAACATGTTTCCGAACNTCAGTGTTTAAATTTATTTAAGTTTTGTAATATGTTTGAAAAATAGTGTAATTCATTATATAACATGTTTCCGAACAACAACAAACTCTGGCAGGTCATTCCTGACGTAAAAATAAAACAAAAAGGCCTGTACCACTTTTACCCTAAAGTGCCCCTAAAAACCATGGTTTTGAATGTAATTGTGTTAAAATTATTACGAACTACTCACGATTAAGTAACAAATCGGTGGATAGTGTTTTGTAGAACTGAGATCTTACACCTATGGAAATGCAGTTGGCAATGTCATCCCCCGTCTTCTTGAAAATAGGGGTTGCCACCCTGTTTTTGCACAAAAAATGGGAACAGTATGCTGTAATCGATTTGTTGACGAATCTGCACATCGTGAAGTTAAATGCCACGTAGTGTTGCACCACCCCATGTATTGTGTGTTGCTAACCTCGCAGGTCACTCACCCTTCTGTTTTGTATACGTACTTTCCGAAAGTATTTGGCATAAACGGTTCACCTGAGAGTATTATGACAAGATGACCACGTTTGTTGGTTAAGATGTGCTGATTCTTCAGTAATCTCAACAAATTGCTTATAGCTTACTGTTCACATTTTTCATCACAAAGAGGGTGACAACCCCTATTTTCATGATGATGGGGGATGATATTACCAACTGCATTTTCACAGGTGTAAGATCTCTGTTCTACAAAACACTATTCACCGATTTGTTGCTTAATCTTGAGTAGTCCTTGATATTTTTACCTCAATTACATTCAAAACCGTGGAATTTAGGGGCACGTAGCTCCCTTAGTAATCACTTTAAGGAAAAAGGGGTATAGATATTTTTGTCTTATTTTTTTGTCAGGAATAACCTGCCAGAGTTTGCCGGCGACATTCGGAAATGCGTTGTATTGTAGTGAATATTAATCGTAATGTGAACTGAATAAGATTATCAAGGTTAATTGCTGATACTACGTACCATGCACATAACTAGCTACTCACAAATATTTACAACTTCCTTTAATTTGTAAGATTACTATTAAAAAAAAATTCTACTAATCAATAGGAAAATAGCTACCAAAACATAACTACCAAGGTTAGTTCCAGAGATCATTTAATATTACTAAAAACGAGTAACTGCAATACAGAAAATGATTACTATGCTGATTTTATTTTATTGAAATTAAAGACAAATTTAGTTTTTAAATGACATGTTTTTATGTAAAAAATTTATTGGTACCGGGCAGGATCAGACCACCTCTCAGAAAACGTTAATTTGAATTGGTAATTTCATATTAAGTTTATAGATCAATTGAAAATATATTAATGCCAAACTAGATACAACAGTTTACATGAAAAGACAGTCTCTGTGTTATAATACTTAGGTCATAATATGAGCTTCTCTGTAAAATGGCCACAGTTTTTTTTACAAGTCCTGGTGGCTACCATGCTTGAACAACTGATGTATAGCAGCAGACGGACCCCGGTCGGTACATCACAGTATTGGACATCGGCAGTCTCACTCCTATCAGAGAGGGCTTGGGCAACGCCTTGAGTTACAAGAAATCACTCCAAAAGCACTAGCGGCATTTTGAAACCTCTTCTTTTGCTGGCCGTCTCTGCCTGACACTAAAACTTCTTCTGGCTATTCCTTAAAACAGCTAATTTTGTGATGGTGTGCTTAATATAATCAAAACAAAAGCTATGGCATGAAAGTAACTTGTGTTGGTAAAATGGCAAAACCAGAAGATTTTTAAAAAAGTTTCAGAGAAAACAACTGCTTTAAAAACATAACTCATTACATAAATGCTTTTTCCATAGTGACTTCAATCAAAGTAACACAGAGGAATGTATTATGTACTGAAAACTGCCGAAAAAATATAATTTTATACTGCCAATAACACATTAACATCTGATCTTCATACTTAACATGATCTTCCCCATCCAAATTAATTTTCACAGCTTTGAAATAAGATTAAAAAAAGATACACAAATAAATATTAATTTATGACATGAGATGGTGGTTATCTGTAGCTCAATTACAAAATTATAATAATGATATCAAGACCCTCATTATGCAAGCAGACTCCTGATATTAACCAGAAATAATAAAATAAAAATAACTTAGTATCTTTTAACGTAGCAGTGGTTCAAAATAAGATGTAATAGAATAGTCTGAACTATTACTCTGGGGCTGTTGAGACCAAATGATTAGCCATAATGAAAGTTCTCATTTTCAATTCTCTACACAACCCCGGTGCTACAATCCGCCATTTTTTTTTTACACGCTGTATAAACTGTAAAATAATACGCTCCATTGTGGTATATAAGTGTATAAGTATATAAGTGTATAAGTAGTACGTATATAAGTGTTGTAATATGGGTTTGTTGGAGTTGAGAAATGGTTTTTAAATTCTTTCAGCATGTTTCAACTTGCACAAATTGTGATTCACAGTGAAATGTGGTTTGTAGGACATTATTTTACGTTCTTTCTATTTCAACTTAAATGAATGCTCTTTTCCAACATAGTAGGTACAGTGGATATAGTGAACGTTGTTAGTAGGACATTATTTACACTTTGCTATTACAACCATACATTTATATTGGCAAATCATATAATTTGTGATATTTTTGAATTTTTGACATGAAGTATTTGTTTTGTTTGGTTTTTTTTGTCAAGATATTTGTTTTACCAGGAGTTCATAGGTTTTTAAACTTGTTTGGTTTTTTTTTTTGTTAAGAATGTGGAGTATGTTAGGTCTGCTTTGTTATTGTTTAATTTTTTATTTTTGACTCTTGTTTAAAAAATTGTTTTGCTTTAACAGTATAGAGTTTGAATATTGGCAATGTTTTAGATTTTTCTTTGTTCTTTAGTTTTTTCTCAACTTTATTTATGGGTTGAGTTTATAGCTCAATGGCTGGAGGCAGGTTTGGTTTGTTCTGCTAAGTCCCAGCAGTCAGGTAGGCCGGCTGCAGAATTTGCCGAGTTGGACTTCCGTTCAGCAGGCCAAAGGGGTAGTTATATGTATGCTGTCTTTTTCTGGCCAGATGTGCCAGGCCTGGCGCTGGCACAGAAGGCTGTGGTGCAGTGTCTTACTCGAACCGCTTGGCTGTAGTGCTTGAGCTTGTTGATACCCTGAGGGGTGTGGAAGTGGTGAGCCGGGCTTCTGCAGGGTGGGTGATATAGTGTGCAGAGAGTGCCAACGAGTGTCTAGCAACAGGCTGGTAGTTTGAAGGCATGTGGGTTTCTGCTGGTGGTTGTGTTGTTAGGCATGTAAAACACTGTTGGAATGGGTGCTTTCGAGGCGTTTGTCTCATGTTACTATGCTGCAGATTGTGAGTGTACATCATTGGAGGTGAAGACTAAAGGTAAAGTGTCATTACTTTTATGTTGTTAGTTTTTGGTAGCTTCTGGGACTCAACTCAGTTTTTCTAAATAAAATTAGTGATATAAGAGTTAGGTTTAAGTTTCATAGGCTTTTATTGCGAGAGTTCAAATGAACTGGTTTTATTAATGCACAAATGAATCATTTTGGCACGAGGCAGTGTTTTCTGAATTACAATTTCTTTGATATTTGAATTTCTCTATCAAAATCTTGGCAGGATTACTGTTCCTGTTTTTACCTGAAGTTGTGAAGTTGTAAGGTAGTAGTTTTCTTTTGTTGAATGTAAGTCGTGATGAATGTACTGAGTTTTGAAACTAAAGATTGTGAAAAAAAAGTAATGTCGTAATGTTATTTGTAATGTTTCTATTTCTTGTAATAAATTGTCTGGGTATTAAGTCTGAGTCATTTTATTTTCTAAAGTAGTATGATAAACCTTTTAACTATTATTTAAATTTTATTGCAGAATCCCATACTGACCCAGTATTTTAAGATACCTCTTGTTCATGCCAAGTGAGTGTAGTTTATTGTGTTTTTGGTAAGGTTGTTTGGTTGTTTGGCAAGTGGTGTACGGCCCCAGATTCTTAAGAAGGTTGGGGATCATTACATTCTCTCCATTTTATTGCACTGAACAATAAAAGAATGTAATTTTCAGTGCACACACAGGTTTTAGAGAATTATTAAGAATAATTATGCTGATGTGTTGATGTTGTATGTTCAGTGATACATAAAATGTGAATTCTGGCTGTCTGTCAAGGAAATTTGGTTTTCACAGTCACTCCAGTGTGCGATCAATAATTAATTTGGTGGTCTGACACTGATGTCTAATCTGCCAGGTTCTCAGTTTGATTGCAGGTCATAGTGAGCTGAGAATTGTTAGTGTTGGTATTATACTACGGCTTGTGTAAAAGCTACTGAAGAGAGTAGGATTTTTACCAGAATGTTCCTGACCCTATTTTAATTGTGTCACACATACATGTTCTGTCANTACTTTTATGTTGTTAGTTTTTGGTAGCTTCTGGGACTCAACTCAGTTTTTCTAAATAAAATTAGTGATATAAGAGCTAGGTTTAAGTTTCATAGGCTTTTGTTGCGAGAGTTTAAATGAACTGGTTTTATTAATGCACAAATGAATCATTTTGGCACGAGGCAGTGTTTTCTGAATTACAATTTCTTTGATATTTGAATTTCTCTATCAAAATCTTGGCAGGATTACTGTTCCTGTTTTTACCTGAAGTTCTGAAGTTGTAAGGCAGTAGTTTTCTTTTGTTGAATGTAAGTCATGACGAATGTACTGAGTTTTGAAACTAAAGATTGTGAAAAGAAAGTAATGTCGTAATGTTATTTGTAATGTTTCTATTTCGTGTAATAAATTGTCCGGATATTAAGTCTGAGTCATTTTATTTTCTAAAGTAGTATGATAAACCTTTTAACTATTATTTAAATTTTATTGCAGAATCCCATACTGACCCAGTATTTTAAGATACCTCTTGTTCATGCCAAGTGAGTGTAGTTTATTGTGTTTTTGGTAAGGTTGTTTGGTTGTTTGGCAAGTGGTGTACGGCCCCAGATTCTTAAGAAGGTTGGGGATCATTACATTCTCTCCATTTTATTGCACTGAACAATAAAAGAATGTAATTTTCAGTGCACACACAGGTTTTAGAGAATTATTAAGAATAATTATGCTGATGTGTTGATGTATGTTCAGTAATACATAAAATGTGAATTCTGGCTGTCCGTCAAGGAAATTTGGTTTCCACAGTCACTCCAGTGTGCGATCCATAATTAATTTGGTGGTCTGACACTGATGTCTAATCTGCCAGGTTCTCAGTTTGATTGCAGGTCATAGTGAGCTGAGAATTGTTAGTGTTGGTATTATACTACGGCTTGTGTAAAAGATACTGAAGAGAGTAGGATTTTTACCAGAATGTTCCTGACCCTATTTTAATTGTGTCACACATACATGTTCTGTCANCTACTGAAGAGAGTAGGATTTTTACCAGAATGTTCCTGACCCTATTTTAATTGTGTCACACATACATGTTCTGTCAAACTTATTAATTACATTCACCATGCCTTCTATGGGAGCAACATCACATTTATATTTTCAATTGCATCTTTGGAAGACTGTCACCAAGGATCTTCTCATTTTCACAATCTAGTGCAAATAGTACCTTAAAAATGTGCAGATTATGAGGTTATGTGGTACGTCACGACTAGCAAGTTAGCTGCCCTGACAACCTGGCAGCGCAGTTCTGGTATGGTCTCCTTGTATGAGCACAGTGTGGTGTAGGTGACAAGGATGTGTGTTAGCTATGGTCTACATAGTATATTAAAAAATGTCAGGATATTAGGTTGAAAAGTTTACGCCAGGTGAGGACATGTGGGACTTGTATGTTGAAAGGCTTGAGCAACTTTTTGTTGCCAACAGTGTGTGAGACGAAATAGATCATCAAATTAGGCATTTTTCCATTCTTATATCGTCCGTGAGAAAAGAAACACACAAAGTGCTATTTAACTTATGTAAACCTAAGAAGCCTTCTGAGCGTATCTACGAAGATCTAGTGGCATTGTTGACAAGCCGTTTTTCCCCAAAGCCATCTGTAATTGCAGAACGTCACAACTTTCACAAGTATTTTCAACAAGAACATGAAACTTTCTGATTTTGTAGTAAGGTTACGTAAGTTAACTCGCTCTTGCAACTTTGGAACCTTCTTAGACGTGGCCTTATGAGATCAATTTGTGTTAGGGTAAAGGGACAAAAATATTACACAGAGGCTTTATTTAGAGTCAGATGAACTTACCTTTGAATAGGCGGTGACTGTAGCTGTTCTGTACAAGGCGGCTGTAGGAAATGCATTGCGTCACACAACACAAGTTCCAAAGGCTGAAAATTCCCTGTGTTTGTCAGCTCCAGGTGAAGAACCAGTATGTGTAAACATGGTGAAAGTGTGTCCTCATAAAGACAGTGCCAAGGCCCTCAGCCAGCCAGTTTGTTTATGCTGTGGCAACACCAGCCACTTTGTGAGGGACTGGAAATTCCATAAATACTGATGCAACAATTGTAAACAATTGGGACACCTAAAAAGAATGTGCCCCAATTTGCAGTCAGCCGGATGAAAAGCCCCTACCCATCACAATTACATTGTGTGTGAGGACCCAGATAATCAAAAGGCTGTTGCATCAGAGGAGGAAGAGTTTGCCTCAGTTTTTCAGTTGTGTGGGTCTGCAACAATGCCACGACCGTGGGCTATGCTCTTTNAAATTGTCAGTGGCACTTCCATATAAGCAGTTTCAGAGGAGATGTATAGGAAGTATTTTTTCAGAGTATCTGCTGTCACCAACACGTGTTCGCCTTAGGTCATATACCAATGGCGTTATACACCCATGCAGTACAATCAGTGTTCTTGTGCAAGTGAAAGCAAAGGAGTCGAAGGAGCTGGATTTGTTCGTGGTTCTAAATGACGGGTCTAGCTGTCTACTATTTCTAGGCAGGGATTGGTACAGTACCTTGGCATTGCCAAGACCAGATCCCAACCACATCAGTGCCTCTTTAGATGAAGATAAGTCATTGCTAAGCATCATCATGGAAAAGTACCCTATCTTTTTTGATGAGGGTCTGGGAACGTTTACAGGAGGTAAGGTTTCATTACATGTGCGCGAATACACTATACCAGTTTTTCTACCTGCCAGAACTCTAGCTTTTGCTCTTGAAAGTAAGGTTGATAAGGAGTTGGACAGCCTTTTGAAGTTAGGCATACTGCACCCTGTTTCGTTCAGTTGGTGGACCACTCCCATTGTTTCCATTGCTAAACATGATAGTATTGTCTGTATTTGTGCTGACTATGATCACTCTCAATCCCAAGTTGGTAGCAGTACTCAGTCATATTGTACCAGTTTGGGAGGAAACACCAATTGCATTTGCTTCACACACTTGTTGCCTACAGAGAGAAAGTATTCTCAGCTGGCTAGAGAAGTTTTAGACGTCATATTTGGTGTGAAAAATATCTTATAATATTTGTACAGCCACAATTTCACTCTAATCACTGATCATTAACCATTAATACACATTATTGGCAGCCATTATGATATTCTGCAGCTTGCAGCATTGGACGGTTCCTCTTCAAAGGCTTGATTATATGATTCAGTATGCTAAGTGTGACAGTAACTGTAATGCAGATGGACTCTCCAGGTAACCACTCCCAAGTGTCAATCCCACCTCAACTCAGTTTTGATGTTTACATGTTAGGGCATCCAAATATTTGCCAATGACCCCAGAGAAAATATGGTGGGCATCTGAAAGGGATGCAGTGTTAAGTAAGGTGATCCTGTGTTTTGATGGTTGGCCTGCACAACCGACGGACCCACTCAAGCCACACTATGTATGGAGGAACGAACTTGCACTAGAGGAGAAGTGTTTGTTGTTGGGGCACAGGGTCACTATAATCATATCACCGGCTGTGCAAGATCACATCTTACAGGAACTGCACACTATCCACTTCAGCATATGCAAAATGAAAGCCTTGGGGTGTTTGTATGTATGGTGGCCCCAAATAAACAACAGAGATTTGGAAGAGGTGGTGTCAGCCTGTACCTCATGCTTCCAGAATAAATTTTTGGCAGACAAGTTCATCCTCTTACCATGGGCATGGCCTGATCAACCATGGCAGAGAGTGCATCTCGACATTGCAGGTCTGTTAATGGGGAGGCACTTCCTAGTGCTCATTGACAGTCACTCAAAATGGGCAGAAGTTTGTGTGCTTTCCAGCATCACATTGAATGCAGTCATAACCCAGTTGCATTGGTGGTTCGCTGTCTACAGTTTGCCAGAACAACTTGTTTTAGATAATGGTGTTCAGTTCTCATCGGAAGAGTTCAGCAGTTTTTGTAAGCATAACTCCATTAAGCACACATTTTCACAAATGGCCTTGTAGAGAACATGGTCAAAACTTTAAAAAATAAACTGAAATCATTGGTTAAGTCCCAAGTTCCACTTAACACAGCTTTACCCCATTTCTTGTTGAGCTAACGCATAACACTACATGCCGTCACAGGGGAGTATCCCACTAGTTTAATTTTTGGCAGGGTGGTTTGCAGTTGGTTGTCAGTACTTACTCCATCAGTATCTGCTAATGTTGCCACTCGTTAAATGGGCCCAGTTGTCCCCAATTCCACCTGTCGGGTGAGGACTTTTGAAGTAGTTGATTGTGTAGGGTCCGTAGTGTATACATATGGAGAGAATAGGTGAGAGAAGGGTGTTGTCATTGTCAAGTTGGGCTTGTAGCTAATGGGGACACCTATCACCATCACCTAGATCAGCTTCATTCTGTTGCATCACTGCCCAAGAAGGAGGCAGCATGTGGGTCGGAAGCAGAGGGGCAGGTCTGCCACCTTGTAACCAAACTTGCCCAGCTCCTCTACAGACAGATAGCAGGGTAACACTCAAAGAAGAGGATTCAAAGGCAGAGGCTGCTGGTATCTGAGCAGGCATCAATGAAGAGGTAGGAAGAATTTGGAGTAGTGATGCTGAAGAAAGTTTCAAGGGGTTTCCCTGTGTGGTTGCTGACACTAACGAACCTAGGTACCGTAAACAAAGCAGGATTCCCAAGAAAATTATGGACTTTTAGTGTAGTAGTGCACACACAATGTTCTGTGTCATTATTGTGCTGCAATAGTCCTTTACTATGGTTAGAGGAGGAGTGTGTTATATCACAACTAGCGTTATATCACAACTAGCAGGTTGGCTGTCTTGCCGTCCTGGCAGCGTAGTTCTCGTATGGCCTCCTTGATGAGCACCGTGTGTCGTAATGTATCTGTATTTATAAAAGTAAATGTNCCGTGTGTCGTAATGTATCTGTATTTATAAAAGTAAATGTCTTGAAACTGTTACAGTTTGTTTTTATTTTGAAGTAATTTTTGGATATTAAATGAGGTCTAGGACTTTAACCATTTAGAGGAAGAGGTATAATGTTTTTATTTGAAAAAATTAATTACCTTGTTCAAAGGTTTTATTTTGAGGAGTTAATGTAATTTCTTGCTTACAGCAGACGTTTTTTGTTTAATGTGTTTAAACTTTTAAAATTTTAATAAAATTGAATTTTATTGAGGTTGCAGTTATCTGTCCAGTATTTCTAGTTGAACCCTTATGTGTTATGGTTCTTATGTTATGAGATAAATATTTGTTAACCAAAATGAAGTGTTTCATACTTCATGAACATATCGCTTTGTATTACTTGCTGAAGGACTGGCTTTACTACAAATGCTATGTTTGAGGGCAGTGTGATTTTTGCAGTTATCAGACAGTTATTAGTTTTGCTTGTTACCATTGTACACTTCCTACTAGATCCTGACTAGGGTCAACTCTGTTTAGTAAGATACAGGAGGTTTACCATTTACAGGGTCAGTGTGCCTGTAGATGACTTTGTAGCCCAAGATGATTCCATTCTGGTGGTCAGGAGGTGGTGGGTCCCAACGTGCACGTACGCTCTGAGATGAAATAGCATTGCACTGCACATCTTGAGGAGGTAGGTCTGGAACTAAAGTTATATCAGAAAATGTTAATAATTATGTAACCGCCATGGTTTACACTTTCAGAGAACAAAACAAAGCATTAAGTATCTGGACACAAAATCCAGAGCTTTTAGGCTGTAGTTAACTGTCCATGTTAAAGGAAACATTCTCATTGTTAAGTAATGAATAGAGATCAATTAAATTCAAAAGATAAAGTAACTAGAAACTGTTTTTCAACTTGTTATCTTTGACTAACTATGTTGTGCTTTTTCATAATTTCAGATTTAGTTCTTTGTTACAGGCAAGATTCAAATTTGTTGCCAGAGATACACATTTAAGAACAATTTGAAATATTTTAGACAATTTTAAACAATGCTGAATATTCTGTGATTTAGATGAATCATACATACAATTACAGTTTGATGTAAAAGTTTCTATATGCTATGTTACTGATATCAATCTTCTAGATTGATGAGCCTTTCTTTCTGAAGGAAAGAAAGGCTTATGAGATCACTTTCCTGCTTGTGTGTATGTGCCCCCCCCCCTTTTTTTTTTTTTTTTTTTTTTAAATTTTTGAACGAGTGAACCAAATTTCACCAAACTCTGTCTACACCATAGTACTAAGTAAGGACATCTGACTTTTATAATTTTCGACCACGCTGGGCACTTACTTTCAAAATGGCGGTCATTTTATTATTTAGGGCGATATGTCATCACAAAAACCATTCATCTGATTTTAACAAAATTACGTATGCTTACAGCGCAAGTTATAAGCATTTCTTACAGCTGAAATTCTAATAATTAAATTAAAATGTAAATATTATTGTTGGTCCGCCATTTTGGAACATAGCATTACATGAAAAAATAAAACTTTTACATTATATCTCAAACTATTCAACCTATATATTTGCCAAATTTGGCATGTGAGTAATTATATGATTGGCCAGGTAAATGTAAGTAATTGAACTTAGACACTTATTTGAAAAATGGCGGCCACACTATTATTTTAGGTTTATTTGTTATAACTACCATACCGTTTGAATAATTTCAACCAAATTCTGTATGCTGACAGTATCTATTACAAGCATCATATACGCCAAATAACAACAACTTTTGTTAGCCGTATTGGAAGATAGCACCGCATGTAAAAATATATATTTTTACATTATATTTCGAAAACTACTCAACCAATTTCTGCCAAATTTTGTATGTAAGAAATACTGTGATAGGCCAGGTAAATATAAGTAATTAAACTTTATTAGGCACTTATTTTCAAAATAGCACCCATACAAATATTTTAGGTTTCGTTTTATAACTCTTATACCATTAGACCAATTTCAACCAAATTTTGTATGCTGAAAGCATCTATTACAAGCATCAAATAAGTTGAAAACAACTTTTGTCCGCCATTTTGTAAGATAGCGCTACATGAGTTAGTTGAGTTTTTGTGTAATTTCTCGAGAAACTATTGACAGATTCCCTCCAAATTTGGCAGTCGAGTAGTACTACTGCACTTGATATGTTCAAATATGTTTCAAGTATGTTAAGACACCTAAATTCTAAATGGTAGCCATCTAGATTTTCTAGCCTAGTATTGTATATCTTTGAAGCTATTTAATAAATTACAACCTAACTTTGTATGCTGGGAGTATATATAACAAACATCAAATGTGTCTATGCAGAGCCTTTTTTGTCCTCCATTTTGTAAGATAGTGCCACACAAATAAACTTTGTATAATGGTTGTATATATTACAACAATAAAATATGTACACAGTCTCTTTTGTCCACCATTTTGTAAAATAGTATCACTTGACAAATTAAAATTATGTGATCTTTGAAAAAACAACTGATTTATACCAAATTTTGCAAACGATTATCATTATGGCAGGCTATGTAAGCTGAAATTTTGATAGGGTGAAACACACACATTTTCAAAATGTCAGCCATATAAATATTTTAGCTCCCAATTTTTTATCTATGAAACTGCAAAAAATTTCAACTTAACTTTGTATGCTGACAGTATTGGTTATAGCCATTAAAATTGTCTATGCAAATCCTTATTTCTCTGCCATTTTAAGAGAGCCCCACATTTAATAATATAACTTTATGCCGTATCTCGGGAAACAATCAACTGATTTATTTCACATTTGGCGAAGAAGTTGTACTGTGGTAGGCTATATTTATTTAAAATTTTTAAGTATTTAATNTGTGGTAGGCTATATTTATTTAAATGTTTTAAGTATTTAATTTTCTTATTTTCTGAATGGCACATATACAAACATTTTAGCATAGTGTGCTATATCTACAAAATTATGTAACATATTTAAATTTAACTTTGTATATTGCATCTATCTATGACAATAATCTAATGGGCCAATATATAACCTTGTTGCTCTCCATTTATGAAGATTGTCACATTATCAATGGAAGCTTTATGCCTTATCTCGAGGACCAATCACCCGATATAGACCCTCCTTTCCTGGATTTTTGCTAAGCAGTGTCAGGTGAGTAAACTGAACATTTTGTCATATTTGCANTTTTCTTATTTTCTGAATGGCACATATACAAACATTTTAGCATAGTGTGCTATATCTACAAAATTATGTAACATATGTAAATTTAACTTTGTATATTGCATCTATCTATGACAATAATCTAATGGGCCAATATATAACCTTGTTGCTCTCCATTTATGAAGATTGTCACATTATCAATGGAAGCTTTATGCCTTATCTCGAGGACCAATCACCTGATATAGACCCTCCTTTCCTGGATTTTTGCTAAGCAGTGTCAGGTGAGTAAACTGAACATTTTGTCATATTTGCANCGATATAGACCCTCCTTTCCTGGATTTTTGCTAAGCAGTGTCAGGTGAGTAAACTGAACATTTTGTCATATTTGCAGAATAAATCGACTAATATTCACTAAATTTTGCACACCTACAGAGGGCCATGTAAAGTAACATGATATAAATTGCTTTATGATTTTAAAAATGGTGGCAATATAAATATTTTCATAGTGTTTGGCATATATATTTAACAATTTAACACTTTGAATCAAACTTTTTATGCTAAAATTATTTATTTCAAACATAGTGCACAGAGTCTCTTTTTAAACAATTTGGTATGATAGCCCCATTTATGAAAACAAGGTTTTTATGCGATATCTCGGATACCAATCAACCATATTACATCAAATTTTTCACACAAGTAGCATTATGGTNACAAGGTTTTTATGCGATATCTCGGATACCAATCAACCATATTACATCAAATTTTTCACACAAGTAGCATTATGGTAGGCCATGCAAACTTATGTGGTTTAGTGACTCATACACTTATTTTCAAAGTGATGGCCGGGTATATTTATCAGGTTAGTGAACTCTGTCATTCAAAACATTATACTTATTACATCCGAAGTTTTTGCTTTGAATCCTACCTTCGTGATGCAGTTGGTTGCAAGCTAGATTCATTTTACGAGTTTTTCTGAATTTGAATCCCGGGTAAGTCACTCGTGTATTTTAATTTTCTATGTACTGTTTTACATGTTTCTGGTTTCATCTGATATGATATTGCTGTCGTCAATGAGACATCAACGCCTACTTACCATCTAAGCTTTCGAGTAGGTACTTCACAAGAATTTATTTGCACTCATGTAGATAAAAGTAAGCTCATTAGTTATCAGTAACTTCTTGTTATAATTCTTGATCTAAAAGTTTTTTTACATTGAACATATTTACTATCAGCTATTTACCTTGCTTCCGCCATTTTTTTCGCAACATTTGAGGCTATATTGTTAAAACGTGATTACATATTTATGATTACAATTACTGTCCGTCGCTAGCCACTACTTTGTCCCATCTTTCTGGCAATTTTCTGATACCATCTCGAAAAAACTATGCGTTTTTTGAGGTGACCCACGAATCGATCCATTTTTTTACTTGTTCATACGAGCGAAAATGCTGATCGGCCAGGCCGTGTGCCATCGATAAAAAAAAATGGTAGTCGGAAGGAGCAACGTCTGGAGAGTACGGCGGGTGGGGCAAGACCTCCCATTTGAGCGNACAAGGTTTTTATGCGATATCTCGGATACCAATCAACCATATTACATCAAATTTTTCACACAAGTAGCATTATGGTTTAGTGACTCATACACTTATTTTCAAAGTGATGGCCGGGTATATTTATCAGGTTAGTGAACTCTGTCATTCAAAACATTATACTTATTACATCCGAAGTTCTTGCTTTGAATCCTACCTTCGTGATGCAGTTGGTTGCAAGCTAGATTCATTTTACGAGTTTTTCTGAATTTGAATCCCAGGTAAGTCACTCGTGTATTTTAATTTTCTATGTACTGTTTTACATGTTTCTGGTTTCATCTGATATGATATTGCTGTCGTCAATGAGACATCAACGCCTACTTACCATCTAAGCTTTCGAGTACTTCACAAGAATTTATTTGCACTCATGTAGATAAAAGTAAGCTCATTAGTTATCAGTAACTTCTTGTTATAATTCTTGATCTAAAAGTTTTTTTACATTGAACATATTTACTATCAGCTATTTACCTTGCTTCCGCCATTTTTTTCCCAACATTTGAGGCTATATTGTTAAAACGTGATTACATATTTATGATTACAATTACTGTCCGTCGCTAGCCACTACTTTGTCCCATCTTTCTGGCAATTTTCTGATACCATCTCGAAAAAACGATGCGTTTTTTGAGGTGACCCACGAATCGATCCATTTTTTTACTTGTTCATACGAGCGAAAATGCTGATCGGCCAGGCCGTGTGCCATCAATAAAAAAAAATGGTAGTCGGAAGGAGCAACGTCTGGAGAGTACGGCGGGTGGGGCAAGACCTCCCATTTGAGCGTTGCCACGTATGTCTTGACCGGTCTTGCGACATGTGGCTGAGCATTGTCATGCTGGAGGATAACTTTATCGTGTCTCTCTTTGTACTGTGTACGTTTCTCCTTCAAAGCTCTCCTCAAACGCATCAATTGCGTTCGATGCTGATCCCCTGTGATGGTTTCACTTGGTTTCAACAGCTCATAAGATACCACACCGAGGTGACCTTGGCGCAGTGCATATTCGGTCTGGCCGTCGACATGGAGGCATGTACGGGCATTCCCCATGGTTTTTTTGCGCTTGGGATTATCGTAGTGGACCCATGTTTCGTCGCCGGTCACAATGCGATGTTGAAACCCTTTCCGATTCTGTCTTTGAAGCAGCTGTTCACAAGCAAAGAAACGCTGTTCAACATCTCTCGGTTTCAACTCGTACGGAACCCAATTTCCTTTCTTCTGAATCTTTCCCATGGCTTTGAGGCGTTTTGAAATGGCTTGTTACATCACTCCCAATGATTCTGCCGATTCTTCTTGCGTTTGGCACGAGTCTTCATCAAGTAATGCCTCCATTTCGGAATCTTCAAAACATTTCTCTCTTCCACCGCCATGCCGGTCCTAGACGTCAAAATCACCACTCTTAAAGCGTTGAAACCACTCGCGACACGTTAATTCACTAAGAGCAGCCTCACCGTACGTTTTCTTTAGATGGAAGCAGAAAATAAACAATTCCTACAAATGCCAAGCATTTGGCTTGAAAACTGACATTTTCGCTCGAGAATAAATTTATGATACAAACACAAATTCACTAATGTGGTGATGTCGTTATGTTGACAGATGTCCAAGCTTACTGTGTGACATTATTGATCTACATATTTCCACCAGCACTTACCGCTGCAGCCATCGATCGAAAACAGCTGAAGCAAAGTTGTACACCTGATAAATTCTATAACATTAGCTGTAAGGTTTTATTTCTCTACTTTAAAAATACTCTTTTGTTTCCAAGACAGCTTTTTGTGTATGTTAATATTGTAGTAAGTATTTTTGAAAATCATTCAGATTCAGTTAACTCAACAGTGGTAAAGCTAATGAGCTGGTTTATACAAACAAGACAGTTAGTGCAACAGTGTCCACATATTGATAAAAGGACACTGTTAAACTAATACAACCTTAAGTACAGGTTGAGTATAAAAGAATACCCCAATTTTGAAGGTCTATAACATGAAAATCAAACAACCTACTACCTTAGTTGACCAATCAAATGAACCGTGGATCTGTGAAGTTGGTTTACCATATATTCATAAATACAAGCGGCCCGAACGACATCTACACGATAATCAAACTCATTCTACACTCTTGTCAGCATGTCCGGTGTTACGGTTTTGATGGCGTCCGTAATTCTTGTTTTGAGGTCGTCAGTGGTGGACGAAACACTTGACCCTTTATGTACCACCATAGAAAAAAATCGCACGGGGTAAGATCCGGGCTTCATGGGAGCCAGTGATGAAGATTCTGGTTACCAGCTGCTCCTCGACCAATCCAGCGTTGTGGCAATGTCTCGTTCAGGTATCCGCCAATGGGATGAGGCACCATACTGCTGGAAAATTAAGTTCCCCGCCATCTCTTCTAACTGAGGTGACAACCACTCTGTTTGCATGTCCAAATAAGGGATTCCAGTAACAGTGGGCTCGTGAAAAAAGAAAGGGCCGAAAACAGTGTCTTTGGATACAGCGCAAAACACGTTCACTTTGGGGGAAGCACGCTCATGTTTGGTGGTTTCATAAGGAGGCTCCTGACCTCATATCCGCACGTTGTGCTGGTTCACCTTACCATTTGTATGGAACGCCGCTTCATCACTAAAAACCAGCTTAGACATGAAGGCATCGTCTACCTCGTTTTGGGCAAGAACGAACGTGCAGAAATCATGTCTCACTTCTTTATCTCTTTCGGTAAGAGCCTGTACAAGCTGTAACCTGAATGGTTTGTACAGCAATCGCTTTCGCAACACTGTCCATTCCGTCGATTGAGGGTATTTCCATTTACCGGCTAGCTTGTTGAGTTGATTTTCTCGGATAGCGAACGAACTCTTGTTGAATCTGTTGCACATTCTCTTTGGACACACGCGGCCGCCCGAAACGTTTGCCTTTGCAAAGGCACCCTGTGTCACGGAACTGACGAAACCAACGAACGATAAAGACCTATCGGGAGGACACCTCCGTATTTGCTACAGAATTCACTTTGAACAGTCGTAACTGATTCACATTTATTAAACTGAATAACACAGAGCACATTATGTTGTTCCGTCGCCATCGTGATGCGGACTAAAACAGTACTCTTTCTCANTTAAACTGAATAACACAGAGCACATTATGTTGTTCCGTCGCCATCGTGATGCGGACTAAAACAGTACTCTTTCTCATAGTGCGATGACAGACGCTCCCAGTGTCGTCTCTCGGCACATAAAGGAAACATCAGAACGTCCCCTTCACATTGACGTGTCGAATGCGAGCTCACTTCCCTCTCACCACCTCAAACCGAGAGTTACTAACGCCATCCAAACCATAACACCGGACATGCTGACAAGAGCGTGGAACGAGTTTTTTTACTATCGCGGAGATGTCGTTAGGGTCGCTCATGGTGGTCACACTGAACACTTATGAGTGTATAGTAAACAAACTTTATGGTTCCACGGTTCATTCGATTGGTCAATCAAGGTTGTAGGTTGTTTGGTTTTGTTATTATAGACCTTCAAAGTTGGGGTATTATTTTATACTCAGCCTGTATTTTCAGATAGCACATAAGCTTGCATTCAATTCGAATTCACATTGCTGAGCATGCTTGTCATGTCATATATGATTGAAGCTTGATTTCAGCCAAATTTCAAGCTGCCATTGGCAAGGTGGCTGATGGCTGTAGCTATGCTCGCAGCTTGCCAATGCAAGCTTGCAGTGTTTTATACAAATTAAACTTGCTACAAGGTTGATGCATGAAGACTAGTTAGTTTGATTCAAGCTTGCGGGCTTGTCATGACAAGCTTGAATCTAGTCTATTATGCTATCTGGGTTTTACCATAATTGCAAATTCTAACTTTGTTAACTATAAAATTAATAGACACCAGTAGTACAAATATGAGTGACAACCAGTTCAAACAACATTTTTGCCATGTTTCATTGCTTAAGGTCGCCATTGTGTGATGGTCTGTCCATAATTTTTAAGTACTTACANGCTTGAATCTAGTCTATTATGCTATCTGGGTTTTACCATAATTGCAAATTCTAACTTTGTTAACTATAAAATTAATATACACCAGTAGTAACAAATATGAGTGACAACCAGTTCAAACAACATTTTTGCCATGTTTCATTGCTTAAGGTCGCCATTGTGTGATGGTCTGTCCATAATTTTTAAGTACTTACAGAAATTGTAAAAAAAAATTTCCACAAACAAATTTGTGAAGAGGGTGATTTTGTTAGACTCTCGCTCACAAAATGTGAGGGGACAAATCGAAGCAAGTTCTGTCTGAGACAAGTTGCAGTTGAAGGTAGTAGATGAGGACAGAAGTATTTTTGCTCCTCTTCACAATGTGAACCTGCATGTAGGGAATCCACCTCCTGCCACACAGCAGAGATAGGGAGGATGCAAGGATGCTGTACTGGTTGCTAGACAGCCACCTTCCCTCTTTCTAGGCATGAAAAGGGGGTAATGAGTGAAGAAGTTTGGACCAAACTTAACATTGAGGTCTTGAGAGCCGATGAGGGTGACGCGAAGTGAGTATGGAGCAGCACTGAAATGAAAGGGTGAGGGAAACAGGAGATCCCCTAGAAACCCGCTGACCAGCGGCATCTTCCAACACGATTCCCATATGTGAAAATCCGGGAGTGACCTCTCTAGGGATCGAACCCAGTTCGCTTACATTGGAGGCAATTAGTCTCACCACAAATCACCGCGGCCCCGAAAGGGAGAGGAAGAGAGAATGCTGCACCAGTTGCTATATAACTACTGGTAGATCCCCTCCCAACAGGCATGGAAGGGGAGGAAGCAAGTCACACTACGCAGAGCAACAGCCAAACAAACTAAAGAAGAGGAGAGCACAATGGATGATACATTTGTTGATAGGCAGTAGATTCCCCTTTGCTTTATGTTTCCATAAACAAATAAATTAAAGTAAATCAGCGGCCCTTTGTACGGAATACATGTCCAGTGCCAACCAGGAACTTTATTTCCATTGAAAGTAGCTGCTGCAAATGTTCTTTTAATAAGTATATACCCAAAGTTTTATGTAACTGAACCCCTAATTTTCAAGGAAAGGTTTAGTATAAAATGTGGTATCATTATGCAATAAAATATTATATTGAAATGATACCTTTAAGTAATTTACACTTTAAATTTGATATGTGTCAGAGATCACATTAAGTAAATGCAGCTCTGGGCGAGATATTTTTTTCTATTTCGAAAGTGCTTAGTTAGGAATCATCAAGAGATACTTAGAAAAAATAATTTACAGTTTCGGTTTTATGTCACTCAGTTCTACACAGATGTGAAAGACAATAAGACGTCCTGAGTAAAGTGGCTTTTGGACCACTTGGAGTTTCTTCTCTTTGCTGAAATATGTTTCATTCACTCTAGGGACTGGACTGTAGCAATTGCCAGTCTGACCTTTTCATGACAGGAGGAAGTAGGATCAGGAGGGAAGAACTCCAATGCCATATTTACCTACCACCGTCCAGAGTAGTGACATAGAGTGGTGGGGAGGTTGGACCGGCCCCCACCATGTTGGTTGCCTGCACGCTGATCTCGTAGCGGCAGAACTGGCGTAGGGAGGTGAGTGTTGCTTGCAGCTGGTTCCTGCCCTTGACGTCGAGGGTTTGGTGTGAGTCACCGGCTGCCTCACGATACACAATCTGGTAGCCCAGTACCTCCTCCCGGGGGTAGCCTGCGTGTGGTGGCTGTTGGGGAACATATGGTAAACCATTAGGACTTGTAGGTTTGTACTCCCTACTTCGTCCTTAAATGATGTCCCAAAATCTGTCGTGGAAGCTTTGTAAAAGTAAACACATAAAGTAAGTTGGCACTGTATTTTGAGACCAATATAGAAGCAACAAGAAAGAGCAATGGTAGAAAATAACTTTGTGAATTAACTTTTTATCCTATTTCTTTTTAGCCATTTCTTATACAATAAATTAATAACAGTCACTGCATTATGTAGTATAGAATGCAGTGGAAGAGAACTGCTTAGGTAAAAGTATGTATAATTGTGTTCTTCATCATTTCATTTGCTAAAATATATGAAAATCTTTGTGTTATGACAGCAAAATACAAAAATGTGCTAGCTGCAGTGAAACACACAACTTTTGTGTGTCATTCTGCTTACATGTCTGATCAGTTGAAATAAAGAGATGTTTCATTTCGGTTTTACTGGATGTTTGGGAATTGTTTTGCCAAACTTGAATGGGTTTGTAGGGGACATTCAGACAAGACATATTTGTAGAGGAAAATGTGCCCGCAAATGTCCCCCTGTGATGTTACAGGTGCAAAAAGCAGCACATAAATTTGAATTTTGTGCGCGGGCCAGCACAACCCCGTGGCTTGAATGTACAGTCACAGCCTGGGCACGGCCGGTGAGGTGGGATGATGAAGGGGGAATGGGATTTAGCAGTTGAACAGCCTAGCTGCTTTAATCGACAGTGGCAGTTCAATAACATTCGGAATGTTTGACAAGGTCCAGCAAAACATGGCGCGTCAGTGTCAAGCCTGCATCGAGGTCGCTGGACGTAATTTTGAACATCTCTTTTGAAGCTAAGTCATGTGTATTGCAACGTCAACATTAAACTCAACACGTTGTGATGGTAACTGCGCATTTGTTGTTGTTTAGCACCTTCGTATGCACTCACACTCGTGCCAAAACCAGTATGTACCAAGCAGTGCTATGCTATCACACTCCTACCCGCCCAACCTCCCCCTGGTCAATATTCCTGCGAACAACCCACCTAGTCAATCAATTGCGCCAGTTCATGCACAAAATTCCAATTTGCATGCTTTTTTTTTTTGCACCTGCAACTTTGCAGGAGGGCACATGTGCCTTGAAAAAAAGACTTCTCTTAGTGTCCTCTGTAACACATTCAAGTTTTGCCAAACCATTGCCAAACATCCCACATATGCAGGAAAACCACCCCATGCCCTCCATTTTTTTTTTTCGCCAACCAAATTAAGCTTTAAAACTGTTCACATTGATAATACATTTTTCAGTAGTGGCCATGAAATTACTCTATACTCCAATGTATTTTTCTGCACCTCTGCCTTCATGGTGATAATACTGTTTTGTGTTCAACATTGTGACAACAACCAAATAATGTACTCATATTTTATTGATATTTACTTGGGTTATATGACGATCTTCATCTATAAATTGCATGCAGTTAAATGCAAACTAATTTGTTTCTTACCTTCCAGCGAACATGAATTGACTGTGAACTTTTTGCTTCAGCATACACATCAGTTGGCGGTCCACTTGGTGCTGTAAGAAATGTAAACAAATTACAAAATGAACATGTTTGTTGAGCTTTTCCATTAAGTTTTATTTTGCAATTTTTACCAGTATCATTGTTAAATTCAAAATGTGTGCCTGCTAATCATATTACATAGGTTTGTGTCCCCAGTTTGTGTTGTAAGTGGAATCATCCATACATGTTATACCCCTATAGAAGGATCTTGCATTTTAAGCTTATGTGCATAGCAACTACAGCTACAGTAGTCATTGTGAATGTATAATGTGAGCTTGGTGATGTTGAATGGGTCATAATTGTTGGTGTCTACAGGTTCAGTCATTCTAGCCATGAGATTTCAAGCAAGTTGGAACTATTTCATCTAACAGTGGGTGATGAAATGGTGAAATAGAAATGTGAGGGAGATATTACACGGCAACCCAGATCTGTTAAACCTGAAATATTGACAAGTCTGGACCTGCGAAGACTGTGACATGTGTTGAAGTCAAAACATAAAGCTTGTTGTAAATAGAAGCTAAATATTTTTGAGTGGCATCAGAAAGTAGGTGTGTGCTGTAAGTGATTTTGCATCTGCAGGGAGGTCATTTAGTTTGGATTCCATGGTGAGGGCTGCTGCCCACGAGCTTAAGAGCATGCATCACATGCCAGTCAAATCAGTTATGCATTCTGCCAGTACTCAGAGGATTATATAGGCATTATTACACGTGGATCATTTCCGATCAAGCAGTAGAGGAGGAAAAGTGTTAATGGAGAGTCCTAGTGTTCAACATTGTTGAAAAATTAATTGATAATTCTATAAAAACTGCATTAAAAATGCCATTTTTTGGCCATTTTGAAATCAATTTAAATATGAGCATTGCACACAAATCTCCATTCCATCCTAATAGGAACAACCTTCCATTATTTAGAAGAAACTTTGTCGCTTTGCACTCCATAGTCACCATGGAAAATTTCGACTAATTATTCGAGAACGAGAGCACTGCACACACTTCTAGCATATTGGAGGTGCACAGAAATGCTGTAAGCTGATAACTCGAAGGGACTTACTGCTTGGTATCGTAAACTGAAGTGATAAACTGACATTATTCTTCCCTTTTTACTCCCATTTATGGCATGAGTGTATGCACACACAAAGGTGGATGATATACGGCAGCTGAGTTGGGCCTGCTGTGATGTACGCTCTTAAGATTACTGCATGGAATGCTGCCTGTCATTTACATTGGTCATAAGGATGCTTTTGTCAGACTCTAGATCAGCTCTTGTTAAGTGATGAGTCATGCTATTTGTTATGAAATTATATACAGTATATATATATGTGTGTATTGCAAATGCTTAATGAGAATTGCATACAGGAATGTAGCTACTGTTCCTACTGTGAAGTTTGAAGGAGGTGTAATCAGAGCATGGTCCTTTTTTGTGAAATATTCCAGTGCCTTTGCATTTAGTAGATGGATCCATAAATGCAAACATTTACTTAACAGATTTGGATGATTAAGCACATCAATTGCTGCTGCAACAGTGTAGAATTGGCCTATTTTATTTTCAGTATGACAGTGCATCTTAAAGAAAATGCAGTAACCAAGTGATCTGAGGACATTAGAGTTGAAAGCCAAAAAAGACTGTCCACAAAACACTGCAATGCAGTTCCTAATGCTGGAGGAGAACTGGAACTAGATTTCTATAGAAACCTACCACGAATTGGTGGAATATATTCCTAGAAGAGTGGAAGCTGTGATGACCATGGAAGGCAAATTTACATCATTGTTGACATTATACAAGATCATAATTAGTGTATTACAAGATGTGTGATTGACTACATATATATTGTATGTGCCAGGTATGTCAGAAAGTTGAGGGGACTTATGTACATTATTTTAAGGTATTAATTTGCATTATAAGGATTTAAAAAATACATGCATATAAAACTAATTAAAGTAGTTTATCATCGCCTCAAAACACTACCATAAAGTGATGCAAATAGTATTTAATTGCTTGCCAGGCATAATCTGTACCACAAGTATTATGCATACTTGTATTTAATTTTTAAATATTATTTTCCTGTTTATATAATATTTTAACATCTGTGTTAATACAATGCAATTATGACTTACATATGTTCTTGTAATGGCATTATTTTATAAAAAAAATTATATTTGAAATTTTTTCTTTGTTACTTTACACTATCTTTTTACTTCACCTTCCTGAAGGGTGATTGCCATGGTGATGGGGCTGGGCACGCTCTCGCCCACATCGTTGGCAGCAAGCATCTGGACAGTGTAGGGCGTGGAGGGCTGCAGGGACTCGATGCGCGCTGAGTGGGCAGTGCCACCAACAGTGGCATTGCCCCAGGTAGCATCGTCCTCTGCGCGGTACTGCACCACGTAGCGGGTAACGGGCACGTGGCTGGGGTATGGCCGCCCCCATGCGACGCTTAGCCAGCGACTGCCTACCTCCACCACCTCCACCTGATCAGGAGCCTCCGGTGGCTCTGTTGGCAATCCCAACCACAAATTGGTCACAGAGTCATGGGTCTCTGGATATACTCCCCTTGTTCATTCCGCCCCACAATGAGGATTATTTACCATACACACTGCTATATGCTTTCAAACTCAACCTTTGAAGAAAAAAAAAATATGTGCTCTTTATTGTGTATATTTTGTCATAACTGCAAAGGCGGTAGCAAATTAAGAAAACTATTTCCCTCTTTGAACAACTAGCTAAAAGCGAAATGTTAAAATGAGAGGAATCTTAATTAAGTTTTTTTAAATGCACATAAGAAGGATGTAATAGCTTAATATATGTGTGTTTCTGGCTACTTCATGGTGCACTTGACCAATGCTTATTGACACTAATCTTTGGATTTATAGCAATTTAATGTTTACATATGTATGTAGAAGGACTCACAAAGGGTTGGCAGAAGCAACTAAGCAGGGCTTTTGAAACTGCTCAGTTAATTATGAACAGGTCATACAAAGTTCCCCAACAAAAATTACAATTGCTCCTTGAAATTTTACATTTACATGAAACAACTTTGTAGAAAGTACATTATTCCCATATTAATTACTGTTTCATACCGTCTCGTGGTCAAGATCTTAATAGTCCTAAAATACTCAAGCCTGTACACTCCTCTGCTTTGGCAGAAAACATAAATCATTGTGGGGCTCCAATCCTATTACATATACTGTTCTTTCTTAGGGAGCTCAGAAGCCCTATGCTGCTGCATGAAACTGTATTTGGGAAGAAAAAACATAATTTCCAGCTATCTTGGCAGTCATCTGTGCTAGGCTTTTTGTGGTGCAAAATGAACACCCAAGGAAGTGGGTGGCATGACAATGGGTCTGATAGAATAAGATGTATATGGGGTTACTTGGTTAGTTACTGGTGGGATCTGCACGAGGGGCATAAGGCAGAGTTGTTCAGGAATGTACTGTATAGGTTGACTGAGTGGTATGTTTACATCACTGAATAAACCAGGCTCTTTGATGGTTTCTGGATGAGAATGGTGTCTTTGGTGACAATCTGAAAATTTGACAAGGTTGTTTAAATAAGTGGAACTGATTGAGTAATTAAGTTGATTGTGAGTCAAAGTCTACAGGGTGCTTCCTGTGAGTGCGACACTTACCTGAGCTGCCAGAACTGTTTATGTGGAGATTCAAGATTAACTCTGGGCCATGAAATTTGTACTGTGGAGCCAAATGATGATGGTGTGATGGTGATTGGTGATATGTGCTTGCTGGTGTCTGGGTTGTTGAAACATTCAAGGTGTCTTTACAATTCCTATTTACATAGGTGCTGAATGTGAGTACTCATTCAGCAAATAGTAGTTGGAGGCTGAGTACCAAGTGGATTTCATTTAACCACATTCCAGGGAAGATTAAATATAAGTAGTGTTGCTCGACATGCATATGGGACATAAAGTTATGAGTCTGAGGGTAATGCAGTAGAAGAGACATAAAGCTGTCAGTAGTCCACAACATTGTTCCTTTTATCTATGGTTGATGACCAATAAGAACATGGGTGAGTTGCCCCCAAACCTGCTGCCCATTGCCAATCATGCAGCAAGAGAGATACTTTGGTACAGAATTCGAGTCAGAGATATAGGTAAAGATAGAAAGATATATAGGTAGAGAGAGAAAGAAAGATAGATAGAGATACAAATATAAATAGAGAGAGAGAAAAAGATAGAGAGAGAAAGATTGACATATAAAGAGCCAGATACATATATGGAGATATAAATAGAGAGAGAGAGATTAGATCATCATGGATGGCAGCTGGTCACCAAGCAGCAACAGTGGATCAGGGAAGAGTATGTACTGATATATGTACAAGACATAGAGAGACAAAATTGTGACATTGTCTCTTTAATCTTAGCATTTTCAACAGCTGATAGATTAAATACTTGCAGCCATATTCACAGCATTTGTACATACAGTAAATAAATAGTAAGGAATGTCATGCTGTAATGTTATGTGGAAAATTAATATGGTAATTTAGTTTCCTTAATTTTGCTTAAAGATCAGTTTACTTGCATTTGGCATTTTGGCAAACTGCACACTGTACTAATTAAATTTAAGTGCACTGCATTTTACAGAATTATACCAGGCAAAAAATTGCTAATTTAATTCCCAGACACCTTTCTGTGGTGTAGGCTTGGTACTTGAAGCTGCTGGGGGTTGGGGAATAGCTGTTAAAACAGGAAGGAATGAGACGTTCATTAACTTAAGCGCTAACATTATACTGGATGATTTTCAATACGATCTAAAAATTTTGGAGGTGATTCCCAATGACGAGATATGTTGAAAACATAATACAAATTATGACCTAAAACTATTCCTGAGGGTGGTACACATGAATGTGTCATGGTGGAATGAGGTAATATTTACAATAAATCAAAATATATTGTAGGTAGACTGATGTGTGTGTGTGTGTGTATTCTGCATTATTGTATGAGATTATACATGTGTGAAACAATTTAATACACACAGCAAACGTCGTCACAGTAAAAAGACCTCCAGTGTGTGCATTTGGATATTTATGAAAATTTTTGTCTATGAATTGTTTGTGGACCTGTTGATCAAAAAATATATAACTGTATAATTAATGTTTCTTACTACAATGTCATCTGGTGAGGATATGTAACCAGTGAAATTTTAAGCTGAAACCTTGGCATTACTGACATGTACGAGCAGAGAGTAGAAAGTTAAGTGATTCAGAGCCTGCTGTAGTCTCTCTGTGTGTAGCCATGGGACATTAACATTAAACATTAGAAATGTTCTTCAGTAAGAATTTATATATTGTGTGGGTACCAAGGCGTGGATTTGATGCATCAGCATAGATAGTTTTCACTTGTGACTTCTCATTTCTAGGGTCATGGTGACTGAGCGGTTAGCCTGCTCACTCCCCACCAAGGTGAACCGTGTAAAATCCTTTGCTGGGCCACTCTCAGATTTTCGCATGTGAGAATCGTGCCGGACAATGCTGCTGGTCGGCAGGTTTACTTGGGGATCTCCCATTTCCCCCACCCTTTCATACTCACCTCAATCACCCTCAATGGCTCTCAAGATCTCTCTGTTAAGAGCCACCCAAATCTCTTGACTCACTCACTTCACTCATTCTCATTCCATACAAATACCGGGGCATTTCCTTATCAAGTACTGCTTCAGCCCCGCACTTTTTAGGTGTTTTTTAAATTCTGCATGACTGCACTAAAGTAAAAAACATGAGGTGGTTCATGGTTTACTGGAAACATTTTACATCATTTTAAATTTTACACATGGCCTGTTAAGGATGCACAATGTACAAATCAAAAACTAACATTTCTATGCATTATTGATTTGTATCATGTTACTTAAATTTTCTCAAACAGTACTAAGTTTGACGTGACCAAGCTTGGCTACGGCGAAAAAGCCAACTTGATCTGCAGTGTTCCCAGAGTTGTTAAGTAAAATGTGGGTGCCCGGCGCCACAGCTCTGCGGTGAGCTGATGAGATAGGGTCGTTCGTCGACGGCCTAGGGGCTCTGGTGAACACTCCGTCAGACACACTATGCCGAGGTTGTCGGCCACCTCGCACGCCCTACTTGATTATCAATAAAGAAACAGTGATGCTGGTTGTGAAGGTATTTATTACCCTGTTATGTACACTCAACTACACAGAAGGCACGTGGCCTGAATGGCCCGGAACTACAAGCGACCACGTGGTCTTATAACCTGAGTCTCGAGATGCACTTTTGATTTCCAATAAATAATCACGTCGCTCTCCCCCCGACACTATGCAAGTTAAATAATAAAATATATGATGATAATGATTTATGATGTTGTGGATGCGACTGGATACTATTCGACAGATGATGTCCTTGCTAGTGCTTCTGCGGCGTGGGAGAGCTTAACGTCTGTGCTCGTCCAAGTCCTGGCGATTACTGCCGGAAATGTGCGTCGGCTTCCGCCGCCTAGACGCCGCCGACGCCATGCGGTGGTACAGTGAAACATAATATACACTAAAAGATGATTATGGGATGAAAAATTATATGAACTAAATTAACACAACAAAACATAATTAAAATGACACAAATACATAATAAAAATGATAATACTTATTCTAAATGTTTTCATTGCACCAGCCACAGCATTGCCAAATGTAGAATGTCACATGTCTCTGGCTGTGGCTGGGCAAATTGTCTCCTGATGACAAAACAAATTATAAATGAATTACACACTGACATTATTTACAAATACACTGATGAAATAAACTGAATAAATAATAAACACTAATGCACTCGTGCCCACAAGCCTGTCGGTGTGGTGCGTCTGGTGTGGGCATACTGCGGCAGTCAGTGGGCAAAAGGACTCGTGAACGAGCGGTTCACGTCAAGTTGTTAATATGACTGCACTTACTCAACTTTTCATAAATTTCAGTTGCAGATAATTTTTTAAATTTCACTTTTTGTGTAAGAAAGTAAAACATTAGACTACTTTTCTGAAATTTGTTGACAATTCTGTCAGTTTTTACACTAATTATGTGCAGTTATGGGCAGGTAAATTTTTTTTTGTTCCAGAAATAACAAATGATGTGAACAGTAACTGTATTTGTGTGCTGTACCTTTAACTGTGAGGTAGAGCATCATCTCGTCCTGGCCAAAGTCGTTGGAGGCGGAGCAACGGTAGGGGCCAGCATCACGGCGTGACAGGCGGTCAAGGTGCAGCTCAATTACCCGGCCTGCAGGAGTAGCGTGCTCCACCATGCGGCTGTGCAGAGGCGTGAGGGCGTGGTGGACTGCCGTCCATGACACCCTCAAGGGCTGGTCCCCCTCCACCTCGCATGTCAGCACTGCCCCCTCGCCAGCCACCCCACTCTGGTTCACAGCATGCGTCTTGAAGTGTGGTGGCACTATCCACAAATAGCCACATCACAACCTCACAACACTGTCTCCAATTCATAGTTTGAAGTGAACATAATTTTCACTGCTTTTAGTCTACTGTGCGTCTCCACAACACAAAGGCTCACAAATTCCCATCTAAATTCTAAAAAAACGCTTGATTAAATGGCAACGTGGCCACTTGTTTTACATTATGTTTATCAACAGATATTAGCTTTTCTATACAAAATTCTAATTTGCATTGTTAAATATACCAATTGTTTATTAAAACTTCGCGAGGGGAAGTGTAATAAATTTAAAAGTTCTGCATTTATATAAACAGTTGTGGTAACCAAGAATTGTAGCTGTATGGTTTTTCCTGGTCAGTTAACAAAAAAACTGTTTAGTGGTGAGAATCAGAAATATTTAACTGTACAGATGATATAGGCACTATTAATGTTCATCACTCCCTGAACATCTCGCACGTGGGCACACAAAAGACAAGTACAATTGTGGGGAGCATTCAATAAATAATCAGTGCGAGCAAAAATCTAATTTATGAGTAATGAATGTTTGCCACTACTCGTAAAGAAATGGAAGAATGTGTGATGAAGTTTACATGCAAGATGCAGCCATAAAGGGCCACACGAGTAATTATTAATGGAGAATTTTCAAGATAAGATAGTGTACGATTGGCGGATCACACACCACTGTGGAGACAGTTTTTGTCTGATGTAAGGTTCACTTTGCAAGCGGATATTGATGTGTGCAGAGCATATGAAGCTATGAGTATCAATTAAAGTAAATTGTATCGCCCAATACAGCTGAAGAAATAGTCAGCATGATAGCCAGTAAACCTGGGAGCTCGAAGGAGAAGGAAGACAGGGTGCAACCATTGTGTCAAGTAAGCTGACTTGCTTAAATTTTCACTGCAGCAGTAGCTCTTGGCATTAGAAGGAACCGTGTCCAGCTTATGGCAGAAGGTGATGGACATGCAACATTAAATTACTTTGTCTCAGTTTGTAAGCAATTAGATAAACGACAAGAAAGAGGAAATGGTCTTTCTTCCTGGTGACTAGCATATGGAACAAAATATGAAATGTAGGGAAGGCCATCAACCTACGCCAGTGACCTATCAGGAAGAGGAGTTTTTTTCCAGCTGATCATTGAGACCAAGAGGTGGTGGATTACAGTCCTGGAAGTGGGGGACCAGGGACTTGCAAGTAATATACAGTTGGGTACAGGGACTGCATGTGATGTCCAATAACATTTAAATGGGATTCAAAGCATACTAAGCTATATCCAGCACATAAAACAGCAGGAGTTGCCAGCATTAGCAAGTGTTATTAAGAAGGACTGGCCAAAGCGCAAAGCAGATGTGCCAGACAGCATATGAGAATACATGCACTGCAGAGATGAACTAAGTATACATGTTGATATTATTTTCATAAAGGAACAATTATGTTGCTGCAAGTATAATGAGGGCAGAAATGCTGGACAGAGTACAGTCAAACCATCGAGGGTTAGAGGCAAATCTCTACAAAGCAAGAGATACATTGTACGGGCCACACATGAAAGTCAACATACAAGGGCTAGTCAGAAAATAATTTCTCCTAGTCAGCCATCTGCAGGAAACTTTATTGATAAGACACAATGGTGTGCGTGTATAGGAACTTTAGTCATCTATTTCTCTATATAGTCTCTATTGACAACGAAGCATGTGTTGCACTGCTTCATGAGCTTGAAGAACCACTTTTAGTAAATGTCTATGTCCTGGGCATGGACGAATGTCCATGCAGATGCTTCAACGTCATCATTGGTGGTGAAATGGCACCCTCCTAGTGTCCTCTTCAAAGCATGAAAGAAGTGAAAGTTGCTGGGTGCCAGGTCAGGACTGTACGGGGCATGGTCCAGGGGCTCCAAACAAAGGGTGGCAATATGGTTGACAGGTGTAGCAGCTTTTTGGGGTGTCACATAGTAATGTAAAAGAATGACTCCTGATGTGAGAATGCCAGCTCTCTTCAATCAAACAACATTTTTTAGTTATGTCAGTATCTTGCAGTAGCATTTGGAATTGATGGGTCTCCTCTCCAAAAAAATAATAAAAAGAACCCCTTTGGCATCTTAAAACACTTTCAGAAGCATATTTTCTGCTGAAAGGGTTGTCTTGAACTTATTTCAATTAGGGGATGTCGTATGCTTCCATGCCATGCAGGTGGTCTCTTGGACTTGGGTGTAAAATGGTGGACCCAGCTCTCGTCTCCAGTTGCAGTTCAGAACAGATAATAATTTCCCTCCCTCCCTCCCTCCCACTCATAGCATAAAAGATGCTGCAGGCTTATTCCCATTATTTGTGACTTGTGGTCTGGTGTGAGCTAGCGAGGCAACCTCTATGATAACACTTTATGGTACTGCAAGATGTTATGAATAATTTTGTGGGCTGATTAATGGCCGCAGCAGACTTTAGTGGTAACACAGTCCACCGTCACACCTGTCATGTTGAATCAGCTCATCCACTCGCTATCTGGTCTCGCATCATCCAATACACCTATATGCCCATCTTGGAACTGCTGGCATCATCACAGCACCATTTGTGTCAACATATCAGGACCATATACTTCCACTAGATAGCGATGGATTTCTGTACCAGGGGTCCCACGTGCCCACTGGTAGCAAACAGCACCTCGCACTTCCTCCTTTGTTCACAATTGCAATACACATCTGCTCTCTATGCTTGCTGGGCATGCACCGTTCCATTGTCCTGTCTGTAACACAGTACTGCACTAGCACCAGGCACACACTCTTCAATTGGCCTGTTTTTAGCACAGCACTGTGCTTGCGACATGGTCGTACATTCCACAACAAACGAGGAATGATGGAAGTTGGTAGCAGCATACATGTTTCAGATGTACAACAAGATGTTTTTGAGTTTTACGTATTATTATTCACACTACTGTAAAATAGACAAATTGCTAGGATTGATTATGTTGTTATCGTCAAAGTCTTAAAGAAACTGTTCAATCACCATTGGATCCCATCTACTTTGATTATTGATATTGCCACATGCTCCACAAGTTTTGAAAGTAAAAGTACAAGGGACACTATGGCAAGTCACTATATTTTTATCAGAGCTGATGTTAGTGCAAGAAGTTTGTCAGATGTACATCTCAAGTCCACAGCAAAAATGAAATAGCAGCTGTTATCATGCCCAAAGTGCCACCAGTCAAACTCATTCAAAGAGAGAATACAAGTGGTGTATTGGTGCCGGAACGTGCCAGAGCGTCGCTTTGGTACTGCCCCAAGCAGCCGGAGCTCAGCTCCGTCACTAGTTGTGTAACTGTGAAAGTAAAAAACAATCAGTTATTTTTTCAGTACAAAATAATAAAAAAAAAACCGTACACGAGTTAGTCTGGTGTAGATTTAAAGGCGGCTGGCGGGGTTGTTGATAAAGGAAAGAGCCAGTGGGATTTAAATGATGCGACACACAATATTCTGGTTGGCACGAAACACAATGAATACAACTGACTTAGTCATCTGTTGGCCGCTTCGCTTGCTAGCACCTGGTAAATAAGGAATTCCCGCCCTGCATCGTGCGTTATTAGTTTGCATATTCTCCACTAGGTAGCAGTGTAGCACATGTGTTTCGACCGTGTAGTGTATCATGCAGTCAGGTGGGACAGCGGACACTATCAGCATCGTGCCGCTGTCCATCAGATAGGTGTAACATTTCCTGAACTCAACGTGCGTTCTTCATTTTAATCTCTCGTATTCGTTGTGTACCATTTGTGTATTAATTATGGCACATAAGTAAAATACACTGTCATCATTCTTTTCAAGGAATAGGGGCAATATGGCTTCTACAAGTATGAGTGAAAGTGATAAAATTATTAATTATGAAACCGTGGAGAAAACTGTGTCGGTGCTCTCAATAGAACAAAGTGGGAGAGAAAGTGCTAATTTAAATAATGAAACAAAATATACAGACTCTGAACATAATGCAGGCGGATTATCAGACCCAGGACAACCAGAGTCTGTTTTCTCATGGCCGGAAGTGTGAACCAAAGATATGTGGAGACGAAAACAAGATTCTTCCTGTGGCTTGATTGCAAAAATTGAAAGCTTGGTTGCAAGCTATGCTTTAAAGTGTCACAGTTAGGTGCTTTCAAACATCAAAAAAATTTATATTTAGAATTATTGGAAGTCAGTTAGAGTTTATTTTAATGGAGCAACATGCACAGTTCAACTAAAATCTTTGAGAAAGAAAATAATTGAGCATAAGCAATCCAATGTCCCTATTATTGCTCAGAAAATCTCTAAAAAATCTAAAGATCATATAATTGAAAGTGAGTGCGATTCTATGAATGCTGCTTATCTGGAATCTACCAAATCTGTTTTCAGGTCTGCTTATTACTTAGCAAAAAATGATAGTACCTTTTCAGACCATTTTAATTTGCTTGAACTCCAGCAACTAAATGGTGTTAATGTCGGTGTAGGAGTGCATTCATGATACAGCGCTGTTCATATACTTGAACATGTCTCTAACGAAATGAAAAATTGTACATTTATGAATACAAGGACACTTCTGGAAAAATATCCATTCTTATTGATGAGGCCACTAGTTTAAGTTGTAAGTCAACTCTTATTGTGTACATGAAGTGTGAAGTTAACAAAAAAGTGTAGTCCTGCTAATTATTTTTGGATTTGCTTGAGATTTTAGATCAAAAAACTGACACAAAATTTAGTTGTATTCACTAGCGATGGTGCAAGTACCATGCTAGGAACATGATCTGGAGTAGCAAAACAACTTTTAGAGAAATTCCCAGATATTGTTGTCTGGCATCGTATTAACCATACGCTAGAGTTAGCAATATCTGATGAATTGGATGAGGTTTGTGCAGTAAATAACTTTCAAATATTTATGGATAAACTATATTGACTGTACAGTCCATCACCAATTAACCAAAGACAATTACAAAAATGTGCTGCAGAGCTGGATCAGCAAATTGGTAAGATAGGATGCATATCGAACACTAGGTGGGTTGCTAGCTCATTCAGGACTGTTTCAGCAGTATGGCATGGTTATAGTATTTTGTTCGGTCATTTTTCACAAGCAAAAGAGGATGTGAGGAGAATTTCAACAGATAGAAATATGTACAATGGGTGGTTGAAGCGCCTTTCATCCAGACAATTCATTTTAGACCTAGCTATCATGTATGATACTTTAGCAGAACTAGCCATGCTTTCCGAGACTTTACAGAACAGAGGCACAACAGTTGTGTATGCAGATATACCCATTCAACGAAGCATTCGATTTATTGAATTTCTTAAAGAGAAAGCAGGGACTAGAGTGCTTGAGGCTCAAGTAGCTATCAATGAAGGGAAGTTTTGTTCTTGTCGACAAATAATCCAAAGCTTACTTCCATCAAGCACCAGCAACTGCTCTCAAGCATTGCATACAATTTGAAGCATCGGTTACTGACGGCAATTTCATGCCAAGAAAACACCAGGAATTCAGACAATAATAACCCAGCTGTAAATCAGAAACTCCTAAATGAACTGAAAGTGCTTGAAAGAGATCAGCAACTTTCAGAGATACTTACACGAGTTGGAGAAACTGAAGTGAGACATCTTTGCCAATTATTCAAATTAAATTCCATTAAGATTATAAATACCCGTCGAGATTATCTTGCCAATAGTTATAGTGTTCCTGAAGAGTCTATTCCTTTGATTAATTGCACAAACCTTATCCCACGTAGCTCTGCAGAGTGCGAACGGGGATCCAGCCAGATGAATCTCATCATGTCTCCAACCAGGACAAGGCTATTGACTTCACATGTCTCTGCATTAATGTTTTTTAAAATTTCATGGACCTCACTTGCATGAGTGGGATCGAACGCCATATGTAACATCTTGGTTAACGGCACATCGTTCAGCAGAAGATACAAGAACACGGCTAACCCAAACAAGAAGCAAGACAGAGGGAAATGAAAATCCATTTTCAAGCATGCTCTAAACCTAAAGTATAGAACTCATTTATTCATCTCAGTACAATGTGATAATCATTTAGTGTGAAATATTTTCATTGTTATTTTGTTATATATTTTTTAGTGATGCATGTAAATAATTAAAATGTAAAATGAAACACTCGCAAACAATTAGAATGTTTAAGCAAAAATTCTACACTGTTCTTTAAGTTGGCGATTTTAGAGTGCTATCCTGAGTAAAAGAAGAAAAAAAAGTGTATGTGTTTTCTGAAGGTGGTGGGTGAGGGTTTAGGGAGAGCTCTGGCACTGCTTAATTTAGCACTAGATCACTGAATAATACCAGGGAATGCAGAATGTTCAGAGGACATGACATATAATAGAGGCAAAACAATGTCTTCCATGTAGAAAGAGGCACACATTTAAGTGCCATATTAAAATGTTTTTNCCAGCCAGATGAATCTCATCATATCTCCAACCAGGACAAGGCTATTGACTTCACATGTCTCTGCATTAATGTTTTTAAAAATCTCATGGACCTCACTTGCATGAGTGGGATCGAACGCCATATGTAACATCTTGGTTAACGGCACATCGTTCAGCAGAAGATACAAGAACACGGCTAACCCAAACAAGAAGCAAGACAGAGGGAAATTAAAATCCATTTTCAAGCATGCTCTAAACCTAAAGTATAGAACTCATTTATTCGTCTCAGTACAATGTGATAATCATTTAGTGTGAAATATTTTCATTGTTATTTTGTTATATATTTTTTAGTGATGCATGTAAATAATTAAAATGTAAAATGAAACACTCGCAAACAATTAGAATGTTTAAGCAAAAATTCTACACTGTTCTTTAAGTTGGCGATTTTAGAGTGCTATCCTGAGTAAAAGAAGAAAAAAAAGTGTATGTTTTCTGAAGGTGGTGGGTGAGGGTTTAGGGAGAGCTCTGGCACTACTTAATTTAGCACTAGATCACTGAATAATACCAGGGAATGCAGAATGTTCAGAGGACATTACATATAATAGAGGCAAAACAATGTCTTCCATGTAGAAAGAGGCACACATTTAAGTGCCATATTAAAATGTTTTTNTACATATAATAGAGGCAAAACAATGTCTTCCATGTAGAAAGAGGCACACATTTAAGTGCCATATTAAAATGTTTTTTTCTTATTAAATAAATTTAATTTTGTTGAATAGAGTTATAACAAATAACTTGAAAGTAATGTAGGCTTATACAATATACAATACTATCTTTCCAGAGATCTTATGTAAACCATACATAAAAGAAATACCCTGGAACACTGTTATGACCTATCAGATACTTAATGTTTTCCTGGCGGACACATTTTTTTCCCCTACTTAATTCGCAGACTTGCTTCACAAATATCTAATTCTCCATTTGAATTGTTATAGGTCTTTTAGAAACTATTATAACAAATTGTCTACTATGGCTACAAAGCTGCTGTGCATGATTAAAAGCATCAAACTTCATGTATTCAAACACAATGGTAGTAACCTCCTGAGACAGCAAACCACACAGTCTTGAGCCTCACCATTCACCCTGACGAAGATGACCTTGCTGAGCCCAGCACCAATACCGTTGTTAGCCTGGCATGTGTAGAACCCTTCGTGGAAAGGTTTTGCAGCACGCAGCAGCACAGATCCATTCCCGTAGATGATGATGTCCGGGCCAGACTCCAAGCCTACATAGTCACTGGCATCACTTCCTATGGGAGGGAAAATTCTTGTTAACTTATGTGTCACGAAAATTCCTGCTTCACTGAACTAAATAAATATGTATATAGGCACACACATAGACACACACACACACACACACACACACACACACACACACACACACACACACACCAGGTCATCATATTTGGCAGGTGTTACCCACTAAACTGATAAGGAGTATTGAAGTTAACTGGGCTTAATTTTTGATATTTATTTAAGTAGGTTTGAAGACTTATCCCTACAAACTACCAAAAAGAACAACATACATACACTGTGTGGACTAGCACAAAATTCGTCAATGAATTGCAACTTTTCATTATAATTCTTGTCGGCAATAATTTAAGGAAATGTTATTATCATCAGTATTATTTACCAAAATTTGTATTAAAGTAGGTACCTTTTATCTTTGCATTACATTGTAACTATTCTTCTGTGCTTATCTTAAAATAACTTAAGAAGAAGAAACTAAAGTCTTCGTAGAATGACACAATGAGGATAGAAAAAGCTACGTAATTGTAACATTCATGACAATGTACTTGCTGTAATTTCCTCATTTACTTGCATATCCTATAGGGCGCCACAAGCTAGTCTCGAACACGAATAGCCATCATGCAAAATCGTAAAGTTATATTACGAGGGCTGATTAAGAAGTCATGGCAAATATTGTTTATCTCCATAAAATGTACTATGTACAGTTGAAAGTGTATGTCACCCACAAAGCTGATGATCATCTAGTCCTGTGAGTTTGACACATGAATTCTGTTTCACTATATTCGGAGATGAAAATTTAGTATTTGTTTTTTGTAAAAGTATGATAATTTTTAAGTGTTACGCTCAGTTTTTTTGTGCCATCTGAAAAGATGATTAATTTCGGCATCTTGGTGTGAAAGGACTATAAGGTTTGGAGCAACATTCCACTGCTGACTGCATTACGGGTTTATCATAATAAGCATTATATCATTACAGTGATTTAACCAGTTGTGCTTGCTTAGTTCAGTTATACAGAGCATGTTGAGTGTATCTCATCTGCTGCAGTTGTTTTATTAACTGCACATCTCATTGCCTCACTGAGGACTGGTCCTCTCCTGTCAGGAGCTCTGCGAACTTTAAATGTAATCATTGGCTTTGTCTATCTCAAAATACACCTCAAGTAAACATGTAACTGACCAGATGAGTATGCAGGAGTGACTGGTGATGACGACTGGACATGGGAGTCAGCCACGCTGTTTGACTACAATAAGACGAGAGACCTTGAGTTGACTTGAACTGACCTGAACTGCTAGACCAGCTGAAGCCCGAACAAACCTCTCAGGAATCCTTAAAATATGGCCAAATTTTATTCTTAGAAATTATTCAAACTTTTATGTAACATCTTGCTCACCCAGCATAACTAACCACACATCATGTAAATTCTGTATTTATAATCCACACTCAGTATGAAGGAATGTCTCAATAATGAATGTAGAGTTGGCAGGTGGGACACCGAAATTTTTTTTTTTCTGAATACATACTGGTATTGATTGTTTATTCAATCCAATTCAAATTTTTTGGATTTGGACATTGTATTCCATGATAAATCAGGAGCCATGTAATATTAAGCCAGATTTAATTTCAAAAAACTTTAAGCAAACGTTTTTACAGTTTTTTCCATAGTAATAATTCATGTTTTACATCAGGAGTACTATACAATTGTTTGAACTTTAGAAGTGTTGTATAAAATTGGGGTATTATTCGTAATTTTCAATCTTAAATATTTCCCAATCTTTACTATGTGATAAAAATTTTATCCAATATGTATGTATGTGATTTATTTCATTTTAAGTTATTATTATTGGGTAATATTTGTCCTTTTCTTCTTCAGAATAATGTAATCATATATATATAATAACCTTTTTCAATAATTCAATCAAACTATTTTTTGTAAACTTATTCTTCAAGATTTTTAATTTAGGCAACAAGTACTGATAAATTAAAATGATCAAGAAATTGTAATTGTAATTCATCCTCAACCTTACATCTGAATTACTATCTAAATTATTTTGATTTAGTCGTAGTTCAAATTCATCAGTGTTACCAGAAATAAGTTCTCGACTAGAAAAGTAGATCTTGTAACTTAATAAATTATGCATAATCATAGATAAATATAACGTATTTTCATTATTTGAATTGCAATGTATACACATTTTTTTATGTTCCCTTCATTTTATCGCATTGTCGAGTAATTATTACTTTTCATAAAAATGTATAGCTGAATAGTTATTTATTTTGATATTACTTCTAATAGTTTTGTTCTTCATATAATTTAATTTATTTTCGAGATATAAATGATAAATTCTCCTTTTCTTCTTCTTTTCGAGTTTGGTCTACTGTAGGCCATGAGAAACAATTGGTTTGCCGGTCTTTTTCTCCGAAAATTTCTTCATTCTTTCATCGAGGTTCTTTCTTCTTTCATCTGACCAGCTATTCTGATTCTTTTTATTTTGTTTTTTATTTAAAGTTAATAAATATTTTTATACTTTTTGGGACATTAATATTTTTTTTGTATTATCAAATATTTTTGTTTGTTATTTTTAATTAATATATTTAATTTCTTATTTATAGTTTTTTTAAATCTTTAATTAGGTAAAATAAAATTACTGGTACAAAAGTTCCTAATTTATTCAATCGAATTTAATGAATTTTTTGAAATAATGTAAACAATTCTTAGTTAATGTTTTTTGACATCTCATTGAATAAAATTTTCACAGTTTCATTCACAGTGATCAATCTCTCTCAGTAAGTATTTAAAATTTGCATGTCTAGTAACTAGTATTTCAAAATTAATTCTTATAATTTTTATAATATATGCATTTTCACAAATTTTTGACATTTCAATATTAATGACTTTTTTAAGTATTCAACATTAATTTGTATTTGGAATAATTAATTTTAAAGCATTATTCGTATGGATTTTTTTAATTGGAATGTAATTTTTAAAGGCTTTTAATACGGAAAGAATTAGCATTGTTTTGGCCTCCAAAACATAGTAAATTATTGGGTGTTAATTTTGTTTGTTTTGCAAATAATTTATTTTTTTACTAAAAAAAACATTTTTATATTTTCTGAAATATTCACAAATGGGCATTTATGAGTATTCTAATACTTCTGCAGTTTATAATCCAGTTTTTTGTTACTCTATCAATGTAATTATATGCAAAATATAATTCCGCTTTAGTAGAATAAATGAAAATATTTCAGTTTCTAATATAAATGCCACAAAATATAATTTCATATATGTTCATAATATTTTGAGTATCCTACGATGGCTGTTCAGAAAGTTTGTGAACTGAGATCACTATTTGAAGACCAAATGAGTAGGTGGTCTGAGTGTGGGTTTCCTTTTCAAAATAGTGAACTTCAAACTATACACAATTTCCAACAATGCATTAGCATTTCAAACACATGTTGCGGATTGTTTTCTGGCAGTCAGTTTAAAATAGCTTTTGCTTCCTGGTCCATGCTGAACTTACATCCTCTTAACTCTTTTAGATGTTGTAAAAGCCCTGAAATTGAAGGATGCAAGACCTGTATAGATGCGGCCCACCAGACTAGTCAGACTGGCCTGCGGACAAATCATTTTACCAGCAATTATTTTCTTTGTAATATATAGTTTTGAATACAATGACTATATTTGATGTAAATTGAAACAACTGCTAGCGTAAAACTTGTAATAAATATTATGTTATTTTGTTTATTCCTTCTTCATGTAAATAAACTGACTGCATAAGTGAGCCACGGCTTTGTAATAAGCGAGTGTGGCCGTCAAGCATTGTAGTTATTTGTAAGTGGCCCAATGGGAAAACTAACTGAATAGCCCGGGCCTGGAGACTTCCCACCCATTTTCTTCAAAGCATTTATTGGCTGTAATGTCATATGTGGTCTAGTGTAACCTGCAGGGAGACAAAACATTCATCATAAAGTAGTTAGGACTTTAGGACTAATTAAGCGAATTGCACTACTCAAATTAACTTGCTAAACGTTTGTGTAATAATCTCCATTAACAATTTTTTCTCTAGAACACAGTGCTTTGGTACTATTACAAGCGCATCAAAAAACAATCCTTAACTTCACCGAGTTACAAAAACCTAAAATTTATTGGGATGCGGTGAGTAACTGTGTTTACATACACTGAACTGCTGCATTGATTCGGGATTATAATATATGATCCAGGACTCGTGAATTGGAAATATTCTGTTCAATAATTCTGGACATTTTCTTGCATATCGAAAAAAAAAAAAAACTCCTTGCAACATTGAACGTGCTTCAGCTTGTTATAAACTTGGTAAATGTGGCACCCATCATGCAAAAACATGTGACTTTTCAGGTGGTTCTTAACAATTTAGTGACATATTGCTACACGAATATTCACATTGAGTAACAATTCCCTAATCCATAATCTCTATATTCTTTCAACAAGGGGCCGCGGTGGCTGAGCGGTTATTCTGCTTGCCTCCCACCAAGGCGAACTGGGTTCAATCCGCGGCCGGGTCACTCCCAGATTTTCGCATGTGGGAATCATGCCAGACGATGTCGCTGGTCGGCGGGTTTTCTCGGGGATCTCCCATTTACCCTGCCCCTTCATTCTGGCACTGCTCCATACTCGCCTCAATCACCCTTATCGGTTCTAAAGACCTCGCCGTTAAGAGGTTAAGAGCAGTCCAAATCTCTTGACTCACTCATTCTTTCAACAATATCTCTGTTTTCACAATGTTATCATGGCTCACTGCTGGGCGCCCACTTCTTGGCTTATCTGCCCATTAATTCTGTACTCTACACTTCTTTGATCATCTAAAATGTTNGCACTGCTCCATACTCGCCTCAATCACCCTTATCGGTTCTAAAGACCTCGCCGTTAAGAGGTTAAGAGCAGTCCAAATCTCTTGACTCACTCATTCTTTCAACAATATCTCTGTTTTCACAATGTTATCATGGCTTACTGCTGGGCGCCCACTTCTTGGCTTATCTGCCCATTAATTCTGTACTCTACACTTCTTTGATCATCTAAAATGTNTACTGCTGGGCGCCCACTTCTTGGCTTATCTGCCCATTAATTCTGTACTCTACACTTCTTTGATCATCTAAAATGTTTTCTGGACACATCTGCATAACTTGGCACAAAATTTAATAGTGATCCATCCTCCTCATCTTCCATTTTAATACACACTACAGTTCAACTTTTATTTGCGAACAATCAATCACACCACAGGCTGTCTTCACGGGTGACAAGTCACAGTGCAGCTTCTATACATTCTATGTAGTGTTACCAGTCCATGAACCTTAGGAACTGCCCTCGTATATAATATTTTTGCATTCATCTTTGATTTCTTAACTGAATGATTTTAGTGGGTTTTAAAAATTGTCTTCTTCTTTCAAGATTTTCATTAATTAATAAACATTTTAGTACTCAAAATTTTTTGGAATAAATTTATGTCAATTGAATTTATTTTGGCTTATAAATATATCTTTCTTTTAAAATTAAGTTATATCACTTTTACAAACATTATTTTGTTTTGACAAATAATTTAAATCTTTAATTTATTGACAGTTTTACATTTATAAAATTATTTTCCTCTTAAGCAAGTGTTTCGAAATATTTTTTTTTTTTCACAAAACACTATTTTTATTTTACTCTAAACTATGTAAAAATTTTTCCCCATGTTTTATTTATTTGATGTTATATTTTGTGTTATTAATTAATCACAAATAAATTTAATGAATTAATAAATAAAATAATGATAAAAATTATTACCTAGATTAATTTTTCAGTTTATCACAGCTAATTACAGTATGAATAAGAAAAAAAAGTGATTCTTTATTAAAGTTGTAAAGTTTAAATTAAATTTGTATTTCATTTCCACATTAACATAATTTTTAATAACAATGAAAATTTTACCTTTTGTTTGATATGTTTTATTAAATTCTTTAGTTTGAATTTCATATAGTTTTATGGAGTTTTCATCTGTTGTTTCAATTTAATTGAAATGTTTTTGCAAAGCGCAGTTGCATAATTAACTATGTTTTAGTTCTTCAGCTAATTTTAAATGAATTTTTTTTAAAATTTAATAAATATATTATTATATATTTTTGGATATTAGTTTTAATTTGTTTAAAATTATATTAATATATATTTATGTTTAACTTAGTCTAGACCCACCAGTGTATAGCCACTAATACCCATGATTGTACTGGACTCGGAACCACCCAAACACCAATTTCCTTCTTATAAATTGAACAATGCAAGAAGCATGAAGAACCACATACGGTCTGGCCTCAACAACACATGAGTGTGGTGGCTTGGCGTGCATGGNAATTATATTAATGTTTAACTTAGTCTAGACCCACCAGTGTATAGCCACTAATACCCATGATTGTACTGGACTCGGAACCACCCAAACACCAATTTCCTTCTTATAAATTGCACAATGCAAGAAGCATGAAGAACCACATACGGTCTGGCCTCAACAACACATGAGTGTGGTGGCTTGGCGTGCATGGCCACTGATCACCCAACATTTTGTTGGTATACCAATAATGAATTACATTTCTTTTACAAGAACAAGGCAAATATATGAAAATATTTTTGGTTTCTGCATACTTCTTCACAATTCTCTTGCTATAAGAACTAGACCCAAACCATAAAAAAACACTTTTAATGAGTGACGATAAAGCAACTTAAGGAAAAAAGTGCTAGTCAAACTAGCAAGGAAACGAGCAGCTGACTCACCTCTGGCCTTCATCCAAGTGATCGAAGGGAAGGGAAACCCACTGGCCATGCAATGGAGGCTGGCAGGCTGGTGGTACAGCACCGAGACATCCTGCGGCTCAATCAACCACGAAGGCGGAACTGCAAGTGAGGTTAGGGTTTGTACTTACAATCTGGGAAAAGCAGTCCTGAGAAGGACCACAATGTCACTGCATTTATTGAAGTGAACAGCTACAACGTAACTCACAGTACCTGGCCCATTGACAGGCGTGAAAAAAGGAGGGAAATGCACAGGGGCCCAGAAATGGGAGCCTTTTAAAATCAACTCTTTTAAGCTTATTAATGCCCAGTACGGTAAATATTGCCAGGAAATGACACATGTGCAGTCATCAATTATATATTTGAATCACAGCACCACAACTGTTAACTTAGTAACAGTGTATTTCATAATTAAAAAAAATTGATCTAGCAAATTTATTTTGGTATATTATCAACAAAAAGAACTTTGAGATTCAGAAGACAAGTCACTCCAGTAGCACAACAATAGCACAGTCCCATCGCCTAATGTATGTTCACGAGTACCTTTCATGTTCCCAGCCCACCTTTTACGACGAGCTTGGCAGTGTAGTTGGCGGTAGCTGCGGCATTACCCGCCACACAAGTGTAGTGTCCCGAGTGCCGGGCTGCCAGGTTCCTGAATGTCAAGCTGCTGGAGAACTCATGTCGCTCTTCATGCACCAGGTCTGACTCCTGTTGGGCCACCAACACACCATCACACTTATCTCAACTGTCCAAAACACATGGGAAAAATACATAATAAATTGTAGAAGGAAAATGACGTAGAGAGCACATATGAGCTGCGCTGTGGACACTCTCCATGGTCCCAACATTGAACTGTTTTTGTGTCAATAGCAATATAAAAAATGATGATGTTTTGAGGTTAGAACACTGAAGATGTTAACACTTGTTTTGGCATGTTTCGACACTTCCTCTAACATAGTTTTAGTGTAACGCCATTATTTACAAAGTAGTCAAAGTGTTTGACTACTTTGTAGTCAAACACATAAAAATGATGCACTTGTCAAAATTCAAATGTAAACAAACACATTCGTTATTGCTGACCATGTGACTGACAGTTATATCGTTGATGGGCAGGTCAACGTTGGGGACATGCACAGAGGACGAAAATCTGTCCACTTCATTTTTAGCCTACTTTCCGTTTGAAAAGCTTATGAAATTACACAAATGTATGTCTGGTTGTATATTTTCCCTTAACAACTTTTAAATCCGTAAATAAAATTTCTCAAAACTTGGTACACATAGACTCTATAGGTATTACTTAGTAAGGACATCTGAATTTAATAGTTTTCTACCATGCCGTAGGCTTATTTTCAAAATGGCAGCCATTGTTATATTTAGGGCACTATTTAACATCTTGGAAACGATTTAACCAACGTAAACCAAATTTTGTAGTTTAGCCATTCATTATTACAATATTTGTTTAAGAAATTTACATTATTATTGGTATGTCAATCTGAAAGATTGCACTTCATTAAAGTAAACTTTTATGTCCTATTTTGGGAAATAATTAACTTATACTCACCAAATTCGGGCAACAAATTGTACTTTTGTAGTTCATTTTAATTGTTATGACATTCCGGATTAGGCAGGATTTACAACAACCCGTCGTGTCCGTCCATCCACCGGACCCTCATATGCCACGAATGGCTTTTAGTGTTTTAAGACCGAGAGCCTAGACTCCCACAACTCACTGGGTGTTTGTCAAACAAATGCACCCCGACACATACTCAAATCATTGCGTCGGCGGCGGGGGCCGTTTAGCAGTGGTTTGTTAGGCATCGGACCCGTATTTATGCTGTTTATTGGTGTTGCCTATTATAAGTAAATTTACGTATTCGTGTTTTCGGCGGAGGAGTGAAGCTCCCCTCCAGCCACCCCAGCTGGAGTGAATGCTGTGTCGTGATGTATGTCTAGCATGTTGAACTGTTGTTTGCAAGTGTGCTAATTAACTTCGCATGTATTGTGTCCATCAGTCATCCGTCCATATATCACGTGACCAACAGCCAATATCAGAGGTGGCCATTAATTCTATCCATCCGTCAAAACCTCGGCAAGCTTTAACTTTTGACGTACGAACGGATGTAATTACAGCCTTCTAAACCTGCACGTTTTTTTACTCATTCATCCCGAGTTCTTTACAAGGCTGTGTAGTGTGAATGTGTGGAGGGTTTTGTTTCGGCTGTCTTTTGTTTTCATATGTTTGTTTATGTAACTAAATATAAATTAGGTTACATTTCCCTGAAGAATAATTGATAATTACGTTTGGAAACACAAGCTCCTTTTGTGCAATAGTAAAAGTAATTAAATCATGCTTTACATTCTATTAAAAATTATTTTACATCTATTAATTTCCGTTACGTACGTGTATGTGTGTTGGGTACTTATAAACACAATACCGCCAAAACAAAATTCCGTTTTTATGGAGAATTTTTCCCTATTTGTAAACATTTTTGTTTTAATTAGTTTGCAGCAATGAACGTACGGCGGGCGTACGAAGTTTGGTCGTAAATCGATCGGCTGGGAGTCAGACGCATGTGTGACGGACGGGTGGATGACGGACGGACGCGACGGGCTATTATAAATCCTGCCGTAGTCACATATTTTCAAAATAATAGCCATATAAATATTTTAGGTAGGTGTGCCATATGTCCCAAACAATTTCAACCAAATTTTATATGCTGACAGTATCTGTGATAAACATTAAATGTACTAATGTACAACCTTGTTCGCCATTTATGAATATAGCCGTACATGAGAAAATTGCAGTTTTATGTCATATTTTGGGGACCAATCAGCCGATTCTCACCAAATTTTGCCTGCAAGTGCTATGGTAGCCATGTAAAATTATATGAAGAAGGGCAGAAACTTGTTCTCAAAATTGCTACCATTAGTTGAAAATTACTTAAATTAAGATAAATTTGTCACACCTGATAAACAATTCAACCAAATTCAAGCACTATTTTTATGCAATTTTTATTCATATTAACTATAAATTAAATATAAATTTTAAATTAAATATAACTAACAGTTTAATTTAAACAAAAATTAAGATGATTTTATGTTAACACAAATATAAAACGTTTGTGATTCAAGGCACATCTCATACAGCCGATTACTTTATAGATGGGGTGATTTTTCAAAGGTTTGATTAAAAAGTTTGAAGAAATCACGAATAGACTATAACAGCTTTCGCAAACTGACCCTAGATAGGAACCCCTACAAGATAGTTAGCCGGCAACGCTCAAACGTGCAACCAATTGCAGACTTCAAGGGGTTACGATTAAGCTCGTAGTTGGTTATAGCCTCTACCGAGCGCTCGTACAGATGGTTATAATTTTTATTATAAGTGATGAGCATGTGTGTTTTTGTAGTGACGATTCCTAGGTGTTATTATTCAACCACGGAGCTAGTGGGCAGAAAAATATACCTTGAACTTAAAAAAAGTAAATGTTCCCTAGTGCAAGAAGACGAATCCTTGGCGTTCTCGATGTGGTTCGTCAATGTATAACCTTGCATAAACTGTGTGCGTCCAATGTCGCAATGCTTCATAGCGCTAAAAGAACCCTTTGTACAGGCGGTTCTCTTATATCGCCGAGGATGGCAACTTTCCACAGTAGCAACACTGTTTTATATGTAATTTTCCAGCAGTGGGAGAAGGTACATTTATAGAGGCAAGTTCTACAGTAGACTTCGTACAATCATTGGCTTGTGCCATCTTCACGAAAAAAACTGAAGTCCTTTCCGCAGTGGCAACTTGCGTATCTAATTTACCTAGCTATTGCACTATAGATTTACTAACACATTTCATCAGTGAGATTTAAGCATTTTTATGCCTCCATTCAACCAGTCTTTTTATCTAATACCTTGAACAAATAACCATGCAGTTATATCTTCAACAGTTTCTTCCATATAAGTTCTTCTCACAGCTTGAACTCATGGCCATACTTAAAGCAGACAACTTACTACTGCCAGATCGACCCTTCACAAGACTGACACTAAATAACCCCTAAATGACCCCTAATGACTCCTAAATGAACCTTATGCTCTGCAAATGACCTCTCATGCTCCGAAAATGACCCCTTCTGCTCCGCAAATGACACCTTCTGATCCGCAAATGACCTCTCCTACTTCGCAAATTATCCCCCTCCTGCCCTGCAAATGAGCCCCCCTGGTCCGCAAATGACCCCTCCTAGTCCGCATATCACACCTACTGCTCCGAAATCACCCCTCTAGCTCCGAAAACCACCCTTTATGCTCTGCAAATGACCCCTAAATGATTCCTAATAACCTTTTTATTGTGGAGCATGTGGAGAAATTGTGGAGCTCATTGCGGTACTGATTGACGGGAAGATTGCGAAAGATTGATGGAGAGATGACGAAAGTTTATGAAAGGTTGGTGGAAAGATTTCGAGATTGATGGAAAAATTAATGGAAAGATTGATGGAAAGACTACTCCTGCAGACTGACTCCTGGAAGTGATGTCTGAATACCTGCATGGAATTGACCAGCTGCAATCAAGTGGCAACTCATTGATTGACTGGTCAATGTCCGCACAATATTTAAAAGGTACAGAATTTAAATCAATTTACTTAGAAAGTATTGTATAAAGTGCCATTGTACTGTAAGTATATATATAAATCTAATGAAAAACTCAATTTTTGAAATTGGAGAACTAAAATTTTTTTAAAATAAATGACATCGATTTGATTAGTCACACAGTTTTTCAAAGTCCAGCATCATGCATGTAGGAATACCGATTATTGGAAAAATAACTTTTTAAAATGGATGAAAATTAGAGATTTTCGAAATGGTGTTGGCATATAACAAATATGTGTTCCGACAACTCGACTGATGGCTAAATTGATAGAATGAGCGTAGACTGACCACTTGCCTTACAGTAAAGAGCCTAACTTGTGCCCACAAAATGCCTTCTTCCATACAATTAACATGTAAAAAATATGGGAGCACTCTGAGAAAATCCACATACTCGTTCGACCCAGAAGAAAACATGCCGGTATTATAACACACATATATAATAGGTATATACTAATTATGTATAAAATGTATTAATATACTTTATATATCTCTATTTATATATACATATATCTACAAGCATATAAAAATAACATTGTTATATAAGTACTATGGCATATGTATATTTACATTTATACATATGCCTACAAGCATATTAAAACAACATTTTTATATAAGTACCATGACATATGTACATAAGATAGGTATTTACATAATATTGTATGAAATATATTTAGATTAATTGTGTATTTAAATTTTTATATATGCATATGCCTACGAGTATATTAAAATAACATTTCGTTATTTAAATACTACTCAATTGCAGTTATTTTAACAGATCCTCAAGAAGTCCTTCTTCTTTGATGGTCTTGTATGTGATCTTTATTATTGTCGACATAAGGCACTTTTTATTATAAACCTATTAATTATAGCATTGAAAAAACTAATGTTTTATGTTGTTCTCTCGATAATTCGTAACGTAATATGTAATTATTAACTTTTGCATTTTTTCTAAAATGAAAGTTAATTAAGTATTTTCTTTCTTGCATATGGTACGTCTTTAAGTTGAGGGATCCATGTTTTTCAGGTATACAGTTAATTGCCAATTTTAGTTTAGTTTCTTTTTTATTTTCTCTTCTTAAAAATTCGTTATTTCTATTCTTTTTAAATTCAAAAACCATGTAAGCAAGATGCATAGTATGATAAAATCCATTATTAAAATCTAAATTACAGCTTTCTTTGAGGACTGAGAAATAAGGCTTGGAAATCGGTTCTTTCTTTTGTAAAATGTTTAAACATTTTTTAAAACTTTCTTCAAATTTCTTTTCTATTTATTTAATAAGAAAGAAATTATTACAAATTTGAAGTATGGATTCACTAATAGAATAATTCAGTCATATTGAAAATATAAAAAACCAAGCCTCACATATTATTATTTGAGAGTGAGAATTATTAAACGGATTAAATATATTATGTTATTTATTTTTGTATTGAAAGTAGGTCGAATTATGATTTTAAAAAAATGCTAAACATAAATAAACATTTAGAAATTCAAATTCTAATGTACTATTTTGAAAATGAAAACAAATTTTGGTTATACGATTTGTGTTAAACGGGAATATTAATACAGTTTTACTTATAATATTTGTTACAAAAATAAATGATAACACTCAAAGACCTTATTAAAAAAAAATTGTCTTTGGTTTACAAGGGCATTAAATGAAGAAACATCCTATAGTTAAAATTAAAAAACCCTTACAACATTAATTTTAAAAACATATTTTAACAAATTTTTTTATTGATTATTTTATTTTTCATATTAAAAAAAATTTAATTTTTATTTTGGCTCCCAGTTTTTAGAAATTTGGATTATCAATTTTTTTGTTAATATTTCAACAATTGTTTGTATTTCGGATCCTTAATTTGACTGCTAATTCCTTGTTGTTTAATTTATGTAGGGTGATTGTACAAAGGAATGTATGGGTCCAGCCAGACTTCGGAGGAAAGGTAAACCTACAAGAAAACCGGCACAAAAGAATGGATTTTTGTGTAAACCTATCTTTTCTCCAAAAGTAGCACAGGGCCCCTGTGTTCTTATCTGCAGGTGTTGGATTTTCAGCAATCATAAAGAAACTATTTCTCTAGATGGTAGTGACAATGGTTATGTATTTAAATTTCACGATTAAATTTTACGCAATAAACATACACTGAAGAGCCAAAAAAACTGGTATAGGCGTGCGTATGCAAATAACAGAGGTATGGAACCAATCAGAGTAACGCGAAGCGGTCGGCAGCTTGATCGGTTACTTCTGCTACAATGGCAGGTTATCAAGATTTAAGTGAGTTTGAACGTGGTGATACAGTTGGCGCACGAGAGATGGGACATATCATCTCCGAGGTAGCGATAACATTTGGATGTTCGCGTATGACAATTTCACGAATGTACCGTGAATATCGGGAATCCGGTAGAACATCACATCTTCGACATCGCTGCGGCCGTACAAAGATTGTGAATAAACGGGACAAACGACGACTGACGAGAATCATTAAACGTGACAGACGTGCAACCCTTTCTCAAATTGGCGNGGGGGGGGGGACTACACGATATTAGGCAGGTGTACCAGTTTTTTTTGTTCTTAGTGTATTATCACAGATTTGTTTTTAATAGAGGAGACCATAAAAGTACTGGAAAATTTTTATTTGTCTTGAGCGTATTCTAAAGCTCCTAAACAAGCCTTACTTATATAACTATGATGTGTAACTGACCTCCGATAAGGACTCCCCGTCCTTCCTCCACGAGATGGCGATCGGGAAGTCTCCGGAGATGATGCTGCAGGTAACCTGGACTCTCATGCCTTGCTGTATTTCGCTCGGGAACTGGAATGGTGCAATCGTTGGCGGTTCTAATACATAATTAATTCAATGCATTATAGACTTGTACCTTTTACAACACTGTCTGCTGTCTTCAGGTCAGATTACATTACGCTAATAAAAATAAAAATAAACATAATAAATAATTTTAGAACTTTTCTTTAATCAAGAGTTAAAGCTAAGTTAAAAAAAGTGTATTTTTAATTAATTTCATCTTAAAGTTTTTCTTTTACTTTAAGTAAAAAATATTCTGGAATCTGAAGAAATCCAGCTGTTTTGCAATGCTGAAAAATATATGAATGAGCCTTGGCTCACATTACACATAAAATGAAAACGTTAATAACCCATTATATGTTAATTTCAGCTGTTATACCATTTTATAAAAATAGTTTGAATACTTTAAATATTATATAAGCAGTAAGTATAATATAGACACATTCTCTTAATTTTTTTAAAATTAATTTTTATGAAATATGTACAGACAGTATCTTTTCTCATATTATTGAGACAGTTATTTGTCTCCTGGATATTGCGTTAATTAATGCATAGGCAACATAAAGTATCTGGCACATGCAGGAGGGACACAACCATATTAGTTGTTTTACAAATAAAAGTAATTTAGTTTGTAAAGGTAAAAAAATTCAGACTTAAAAATGACTATGCGAGAAAGTCAATTATTTAAAGAGCGAATTGTTAACGTAGCAGCATGCGGTGAGTTAAACAGGCAAACTTTACAACGTTGCAGTGGCGCGCGCGGTGGCACACACGGATATTATTTGTGGCTCACGCGCGCCATTCTCTTTGCATTTGTTTAAGATAATGCTATTTCCTTGTATCCCCTATTCCTACCCTGCACATTCACCGTGTCGTGGTTGGCTTCTGGCAAGGGTTAGCAAACGATGCAGCGTTTACCGCTCCTCACTTCTCGTTGGCCCTACTTTGTAACAGGTTGCTCTCTTAGTGTGAGTCTGCGGGTTTAATTTGACCGTCAAACTGGGGACGTTTCTCCAGTGTTCCGCCGAGGCGACGACGGGCACATAATTTACGTAAAAAGGGTGAGGTAGGACATTTCTGTCTTGGCACCGCTGTCGCAATTGTGTATAGGCCGGAGAGCTACTTCGACGTCCACTTCATGAAATTATTCATGTCAGTAATTGCGTGCAGAAGATGAATTTTGTAGGCTGACAGACCCGTAGACATTAGGAATTTCTGTAGTTTTGCCTGTGTTATTTTGAACTTTTAGTATAATTTTTGTCTCTTAGGTAGCGTTTAGTTTTAGTGCTATTCTTTTTGATATACAGTTGACGTGTAGCTTTTAGGTTCTGGCTTTGAAAGTCACTGTTTATGGCCCTTTTACATTCTTCAGCCATCGGGCTCTTAGATTAGATTCACATCATTGTTTAGAAACTGCATGTTTTTTCCTTGTGTCTAGTATTTTGATATGTTTAAGGAAAAGAGAATAAATTATCAAATAAAGGTCGTAAGATTGGTTTGATACGTTATAAAATAAAAATCCTAATTAAGGATGTAATTGCTTTGGGTTGATAGTTCAACACGAATAATGACGATGTCCTTAGATACAGTAGTTGTCGCGCTAGATTCCGCAATTCAAAAGTTAATATCTCTCATTTGAGATAGGCCGCAAAGTAAATTTTTAGACGTGAAGTCGTGGAGCTCCAGTCACGTTAAAACTTTGACTTATGTGGATTCGTCGAGTCTCTAAATGAAAAGAAAACTTATGGAACTTCAATATTGAACTTTGTATACACCTCAACAAGAGTTTTGCACCATCCGTAATTGCTTGCGCATGAAGAATGGTTGCTGGAACAGTCAGCGCATTACAAAAATATATTCGTCAGGTTTGGCATGCTATTCTGTACATACAGTGTGAATTTGATCATGTTATTCCTCTTGGGGTGTGAGCAACCTACTAACTCTGAAATACCGGTGGCGAGAAACGTTTTTTGAGGTGTGTAAATTAAGTTAAGGTGTAATGCCTTTTATATTCAGAATTGCTCAAATGCGTGTCAAATTCTTCAGTATTTGCATTGACTCTAGTCTCTATTTAACAAGGTTCTAAAATGTAAGTGTGACATTTACAGTTCTGGTTCGGTTTTCACGAGTATATGCAAGGATAAAAATGTTGTGTGTTTCCTGGAACATAACTTTTCTATCTATTTTGTGTTCTTACTTGTTTGAGACGCATTCCCACTCTAATTAGAGTTAGTGGTACAACCTCTCTTGAAATGTCTCTCGAAAAATGGAAAACGCACAGTGCTTAAAATGCCATCCCATATCGTGTCACACAGTGCTAAATATCGTTGTATCACGTATAACAGTAGGCCTATGGTCTCTTTGCTTCACCTGTGTGTGTATCACCAGAAAACCAACTTGTATTTTGTTGTACAACGAAGAGTTCCACAAAACTGTTTCAGAGGTCTATACGAGTACTAATGAAATCAGATGCATGTGCGACTACATGTCCTCTTCTGGTCGACAGAAGCAGTAATAGGTTTGCTATGTAGACCAACAACTTGTGGGTCTCCATTTCAGGTAGTTCGAGAAAGGACGAACTGTTGAATATTTCCTTTCAGGGCTAAAACTGCATTTGCTATTTTAATTAGTTTTCTGTTTATTTCTGTGTTATCTAAAAGTAAAAACAAGTCTTGAGTTATTATTATATACAATTAAACCTAACCGGCCATTATAAAGGATATTTTTGTAAAAAAATCTAGCATTTGAACAAAACCTAGGTTACACAGTTGGATCATAAAGGTCCAGTATTAACCCAGGATAAGGATGCATGGATGAATGGTGGCAGGGTTGGAGGCATTACTTCCTGAAGGCATGCACTGCGTTAGGTGTACAAAGCTACAGTGCACATACCACACAGAAAGGATAGAAGAAATGGCGAACGTGAAAGAGTTTACACAATGAAAAAAGTAAGCATTAATCAGTAGGACTTGAAAAGATTTCCATTGCCTTGGCTTAACTGTGCACAATAGAGTTGCATGATCTTACTGCTTCAGTTTCACAGTAGAAAAAGATTGGAAACTTGAAAAATCAGTTACGGAGTCTTAAGTTTAGCCAATCACATAAGAGCATGCATTTAAATGAACTCATATTTATAATTAGATTTCAGACAACGAACATTAAGTATTTATTTATCTTGGAATGTTGCTAAAAAGAATATTATTTTTAACTGCAAAAATACGTTTATATTTGGTTTCAGATAACACACTGCAAAATGCTTTTCTATTGACCGAACTTAGGCAGTAGCATCGTTATTGAAGTTTTTTAAGCCTTCTGCTTACTGCTTAGTTTTCTCATAGTGTAAGCTCGTTGATCCAGCACGTACTCATGACGTCGAGGTGGATGCGTGACTGGGCTGTCTGTCCCTGCTGGTTGGCGGCGAAGCAGAGGTACTCGCCCCGGTCCGTCGCACCGTCCACCTGGCGCACCAGTAGCGTGCCGTTGGGGAAGGTCCTGTGGCGCAGGTGCGACGGCAGGGAGTCCCCTCCGCGCTCCCACGTCACGCTCGAGATGGGGAAGCCCGCCACGGGGCAGCGCAGGAACACGTCCGTGCCCGCCACCGCCGTGATGTTGCGGGGCGCCCGCGCCGACGGAGGGCCTTTTCCAAAACACCCACCACATCATCCCTTATACTCTTTAATATTATGGAACACACCCACCACACCTTTCCTTATACTCTTTAATATTATGGAACACACCCTCACCACCTTTCCTTGTACGTGCTATTATGGAACACACCTACGACATCTTTCCTTATACTCTTTAATATTATGGAACACACCCACGACACCTTTCCTTATACTCTTTAATATTATGGAACACACCCACCACATCTTTCCTTATACTCTTTAATATTATGGAACACACCCACCACACCTTTCCTTATACTCTTTAATATTATGGAACACACCCACCACATCTTTCCTTATACTCTTTAATATTATGGAACACACCCACCACACCTTTCCTTATACTCTTTAATATTATGGAACACACCCTCACCACCTTTCCTTGTACGTGCTATTATGGAACACACCTACGACATCTTTCCTTATACTCTTTAATATTATGGAACACACCCTCACCACCTTTCCTTGTACGTGCTATTATGGAACACACCTACGACATCTTTCCTTATACTCTTTAATATTATGGAACACACCCACCACACCTTTCCTAATACTCTTTAATATTATGGAACACACCCACCACACCTTTCCTTATACTCTTTAATATTATGGAACACACCCTCACCACCTTTCCTTGTACGTGCTATTATGGAACACACCTACGACATCTTTCCTTATACTTACTATTATGGACATACCCGCGACATCGTTCCCTTATACTCTTCACTTTTATGGAACATATACAATTCACCTTTCATTGTTTTTAGACATTGAAAATTTGAAAGTGCGTCAATAGCTATTGACTTCACACTGCAGTACAGGCATAACAACTAAACTGCAAACGTATAATTACATCACAGTAACAATCCTGCCCAAATATATTGGCATAATCAATTTTATGACATAATTATGATTTCGTAGTTCAGTTTTTATGTCTGCACTACAGGATAAAGTCAGTAACTAATTTGAAGGGTTTGGAGGGGCCACAAGACTTGAAATCATAACATTAAAAAAATCGTTGCTATGCAAACCGGCTAATACTTACCAAAATATTAATTATTCACAGAACATTTAATCCAGAAAATGGTAATTTAAGTTTGGCAACTATAACCTATACACATGTGCCTTATTATTTTTAATTGTACTTCAATTCTCTTTTAGATTCAAATCATTTAGTGTGGTAAGCTTTCGCCCACGCTGCAAGCACGCACGTGTTTCTCCGCCACTATTCCCATGTAGCAAACTACGAATGGCCCATGGCATACAGACGGCCGTAAGCTGGCAGACTGTCAGAACGCACCCGACACCATTGCTGGACCTGAAATGGTAACACCTACTAGCCATAATCGGCCCACAGCTGGCCCACCAGTGGGAACATTGTACGCGAAACACCAACGGCTTGCCATCAGTGGCCAGCTAATTGGAAAATGCGCAATAAAAAATGGTTATTTCCAAACCAAATAAACTTTTAAATGGCGACCAATAACTAGAGACTGTATAAGGTTATGTAGACAATACATTTATGCAACAGTTATAAGGTCATTAACTCTGTTGGAAGAGCAAGTTAAAAAAAAAAATAGTAAAAAAATAATAAGGCAATAATTTTTATTGTGCAGCAAATATACATCATAAAATATAAATCTGAAATTTAGCTGGCTTCTACATTCTTAATACTCGTTTTTGTAATGTGATGCATGGTAACATTACAACAATATCCGCTTTGAAAATTTTGCTGTATTAACAATCTGACTATGTCCATGAAATAAATGAGCTCTGACAGTGTGGCATTATCTTTAACACATTTAAGATTATCTGATAAAATCAGTTTGATTGCTACATTTTGTCATCGGATTTTATCATCGTATGTATTTGAAGGAGAAAATTTGACAATATGACAGGGACTTAACATGAATCTCCCTTTGGAGTATGTTTACAAATAAACACCATTAATTTCGTTATCCTTCATAAAATATTAACAAACAGTAGTTATTTATTAATTAATGCAAAAGTAAACAACCGGCAAAATTATTACTTAAAAACTTCATTCGTTAAATTCTGGAAAACAAAAAACTATATTTACCGAGCTAAAATTAACATTTCGAGGAATAATTTGTAGTAATAATAGTCTCGGTGAATTCCTCAGGAAGAGGAAGCGAGGCCATACACATTCATATGGCGATGCTCTGAAGTCTTCAAAGACCGGGGCCGTTTGAAATTGTTTATGCGTTGCAAACATACTAGTGTTACTAGGTCTCACTTCTCTACCCCTCTGGTAGATATACACTAAGTGCGGGGTCACTCCCGGATTTTTGCATGTGGTACCGGACGATTCCGCTGGTTGGCGGGTTTTCTCGGAGATCTCCCGTTTCCCTCGAAAATACATTCCGGCGCTGCTCTATTTTCACCTCATTTCACCCTCATCGGCTCTCAAGACCTCGTTTTTAAGAGCCGCTCAACTATCTCAACTCAACTCAATTCGAGATAATAAATTTAACCGCCGATTTCGCTGGATAAAATCACTTACGGGATAAAAACGCAAATTATAAACAAACAAATTGAGTTATTTGCAAATAAATTTGGAAAGTGTCGAAATTGTGAATTACTTGTAGATAATTGGCGTGATAACAGTAATAAACTCAATAGAATTTGGAAACAGTAGCAAATAAAAAATGAGTGTGTTCTTATGTACGCGCGTTAGAAGTTATACTCCTTTGGCGTGACTAAAATAAAATTTAAGTACGTATGCAAATAAATTATGTAAGTAGGAAAACGATAAAATGACCGAAGAAAGACATTCAATACAATTAATAAAGGTTTGATTAAAGGACATAATTAAATTTAATAATGCTTTCAAAAATTAACCTTAAATACTTCAAAACACTTTCAAAATATTATTATATAATATTTGTTACTAACAACTTATTCACGGCACAATTTAAGTAAAATTAATTAATAAGATATATATATATATATATATATATATATATATATATATACACAATGAATTACTAATATAAATGAAATGTTTTTCAATTTGCTTATTACATGAACTCATTTTCTGTCGGTTTTAAATATAACCACGTGCTATGTTGTGTACTTTGCATTTGTATATAGCTAAACGATACGTGCATGCATGTTGGGTCATACCCCTACCACGACCACTGTCGTGCGCGTGCAACTATACGCGCATGCGCGTTGGGTCATACTCCTACCACGTTCACTTTCGAATTTCGTTACACTGTGCGCGCGCAACCCTCAACGCACCAAAATAATACAAGAGTATTGAGGAAAATAATAATGAATGATATCAATTTTTGGAAATAGTAATAGCAGTGGTTATATTTTTACTTTATAAAATATTTATAACAAATGTTAACATGCATTTAATTTGTCAGATTATTGCAGTTTGATACTTTCGCTGCATCTGTTCCTATTTACACTATTGTACATAATTTGAGGTTATGAATTCAGACCTGGTTTAGCCGATATTACCAATTTATAATAATTCCGTTACTCTTTGTATGCGCACATGTTAAATTTAGATAATAAACGCTGCCAATAACAGCAGTGTTTACTACAGATATAATTCACGCGAACATTACACAAAATGCCACCAAGAATGAATATTATGAACTATACTAAAAAATATAACACAACAGTAAAAAAAAAAAAAAAAAAAAAAAAAGGATATCATAAGAATTTGTGAGTTTTGTATAACACCTTAAATTCAAAGTCTGTATTTTCAGAGGTTCAATTTCCACCGTATGATATTTATTTCAGCATGTCTGCTAATTACATTGGTGACTGCTGAATACCAGTGTTAGTTAAGGGAAACTTTCTCACGTTTTTCTTTAGAGAAGCGTTCTGTTATATTAGTCGTCTTTTAGAAGAGTATCTTGTAGAGGAAAAAATTTAACTCATCGTTTATATAAAATATTGTGAAGATGGTACATTTCAGAAAATACACTGTTTAGGTGACATCGATATTCATTTCCCCCTCTGTAGCATTTTAGCTTGGTACCCTGCTAATTTAAATTATTCTGAAACTTTCCGTCACTAAATATAACAAAACATTTCTTTCCCTCTACAATACATTTTGGCTTTTGTTGCTTCTTTTCGTGAAAGTGCCATGTCGATTTTTCATAACTATTCACGATCTGTATTTTCAATACAAAAATATCTACTGTTGAGCGAGCCATCGTGGTTGTTTCTTTGTCAAATCGAGATATATCTCGATTTTCTCAGAGTGGGAGAGTTTGAGATGAAACATACATCACTTTATATGGAAAAATATCGAAATTTAACGTTTTATTTCGATAAAATTATCCCGATCTTCCACAAACTTTATCTCAGTTTGTGAAACCGACCCAAAGTATTGTATGCAACGGATTGAAATAATTTTATTTTTATACATATAAATATGCAAATTAAAAAAATATCCAAACAACAGTATTTCTAAATTAATGCATTATGCAAATGTAATTCCACGAATTTTATCGCCATCAGTAAATTATAATAACATGAACGAGATGACGTTGACGTTTACTGAAAGCCCCCCCTCCCCTTTGTTCTACCCGAGGGTGAGACTGAGACTCGTCGTTGTGCCAGCCCAGAGAATATATGACGCGAGAGGTGAGACGTGGATGGAGCAACGACAGAGTGGCGTTGTGGGAGGAAATTGGAGTACTTAACGAAAAAATTCACACCACGGCAATTTCCATTACACTTCGCAATGATAACACCAGTCCATAAAATTCATGCACGTTGGGTTCATGGATTAGACCAGGGACTTGAGTTATGGGAAGCTAGTAACGAACCACTGAGTCAACTCGGGCACATGAAATGTTAGAATTACAGCAAGCGGAAAAATCAAGTAGGTATGAGCTGTTCACGAAAACCCTGCTTTGGATCTACTTTCCTTCTCATTTTGTATCCTGCTACCAAATATAAAATTAACATTGCCACGGGCCTGATCACTTAAGGCCTCATTCACATTTCAAGTGAAACCGTAGATAATTAGAAATGTAGATTTATTTTACTAATATTCTAATCCATACCCTATAATTTATATGTTTAAAACAAACACTAATTTCACGGGCCATAAATTTAGACTACACTCGTAATACAACGTCAAGCCTTAAACTCAATTATATTTATTCATTGCCAACTTAAGTAGAAACCTATGCGCCAGTATGTACTGTATTAATAAACACACACGTAGTTATGAGCAGCAGTGGTATTGTCAGAAATGAAATTTCTCTAGGGGGAAGGCACGTGTTACACTGACCAAAATGGATTGGAAAAAGTTTACACTGGTATTATCAGTGCTGATGCACGTGTTAATTAAGACAAATACCACGATTATCGTTATTTTACAATGTAATAAAATGCATAATAGTTTATGGAAAATATATTTTTTTTCCACAATTAAAGGCACATGAATTACTTTAATACAAATTAATGACTACCTTAAATGGTTTGTTTGTAAGAGGGGGGAGGGGGGTGTCACAATCTCCACATACCTCCCCACTCCGAGTTATGCCCTTGGTGGACAGTGTTTGTTTTTCCAAGTGTTGATTCCACACATGAGTATTGGAAAGGGCTTATTAATATCCGCCGGTGTTATGCCTGAAGGCTTATCAGGGAGATGGCTTACAAACTAACATATGATCTAACAACCACGTTTTACCCGAGGATTCGAAGCCAGAAGGTCCCACAGCGCACCGTCGAGAGGAGAGCGGAGGGAGCACTCACCGTAGATGTTGAGCGTGGCGGAGTGCTGCGCGGCGCCCAGCAGGTTGCGCGCGACGCAGGTGTAGAGCCCTCCGTGCCGCACCCCGGCGGACGAGATGTTGAGGTGGCTGACGACGTCGCCCGCCTGGTCGAGGAAGCTGCCGAGCACGTAGCTGCGCGGCAGCAGTTGCACGGCGTCGAGCAGCCAGGAGAAGCGCGGCGGCGGGTTGCCGGACGCGACGCAGCGCAGCGACACCGGCGGACCCGGCTGCAGAGTCTGCTCGATGAACGTCGACTGCAGCTCCGGAGCCACCGCTGCCAACAACCGCCACACTCGCTTGTCACCTGCCGACTACGTACTCCCCGTCACACTGCTACAGTCTATTACAGTCGATAACGCGCCTCTGCGACCCTATTATTTTACGACGTAATAATAAAAAAAAAGTTTGTTGCACGTCCCTATTTCTTTTTCAATGTTTTTTATCGCAGGTTCATATCTAAAAAATGACCGTGAAATCACCCGTTTGAACCATTTTCGCTATCACAAAAATATGCTTTAGAGAGAAATGGAGAAACTGAAGAGCGTATACAGACGCGTAACGTTTCTTAAATGCTATTCGTAAGCAGACCTCACTCATAAACGTTTGACGGATTTTTAATAAAACGTTTTTTTCTGGAGCTTTGCACACCGTTCGGTGGCCTACCCAGGCGGCCACCTTAATGCTTTCGGGACGGCATAAGTGTTGAAGGGTGTTCGGGTCAAGGCGAGGTGATGTCTCCAGCGGCTGAACTAACTGCTAGCACTAACTTATATAACCTCATCTATGACATGACTGGTTGTTTCTTAAATTTGTCATGTATCACAAGCGTTTCACACTTTTGTCAACGTGAAAATGTCTTATTTTTTATTAAATTACACTGTTACTGATATTATGTCTATAATTAATACATGGAGGAAATAGGTGAGTTGGGAATGCCTAATAACAAATAGTTCCTATGAAAATATTAATACAATGAGTGCGCACGAATGCGGTCTAGACTAGGTTAGGCTTTATCTGCATGAGGCGGGGAGAAATAGGCTGACAGTAGAACTTTTGCAGGGCTTCAGAAAAGTTGTAAGTAATCGCGAATGGATTATAGTCTAAAGGTGACCACTCTGTGTTTGTTCCACATCACACAGGTAGACTAAAGATAACGACAGCTCTGCAATAGTTGCAACAAACAATTATTGTTTTTCATGTGACCTGCGTCACACAGATATACTAAATATTACATCTCCGTGTTTGTTTTACGGGTGATCTACTTCACACAGGGAGGCCAAAGATAACGATTTCTCTGCATTTAATTTACCGGTGTTCTACATCACACAGGTTGGCAAAAGACGATAGCACCACCATGTATTATATATGTGTCCTATGTCACAAAGGTACCAAAGATAATGAGAGCTCCGCATTTGTTTTATCTGTGTTCTATGTCACCACCACGTATTTTACGGGTGTTTTAATTCATACAGGTAATTCATACGGCGCTTTTCTACGTCTCACAGGTAGTACAAAAATGGCGACACCTGCGCGTTTATTTTTCTATTTGAATTCTACGTCAGACAGCTAGGCTAAAGATGGCAGCAGCTCTAAGTTTGTTCTACACGTGTTATACATCACCCAGGTAAGCTAAAGATGATGATGCTTCTGCATTGGTTTTACATCTGTTCTACATCTTACACATAGGCCTGATGGCATTTCTGTGTTTTTTCTATATGTGTAAGCTAAATATGACGACACCACTCAGTTGATAGTGGGCTCTAAACCGAACCGTCTGACATCCGAATTTGTGCGCATAACTTGAGTCACACCAATAGTTGGTATGATCCATCACAGTTTCAGTTTTTTCGCCATGTGATAATGATGCAGTAATAATCAAAGCCACCAAGGGCCTAGGTAGGGGAAACAGGCACAATAGAATGAGCAGAATGTGGTACAAAAGCACTAAATTGGAACGTAAGACAAATCACAACATACACCACAATATTCTGATTTATTTTGAAAACTTATCCTACTACATATATCAGTCGTTTATATATAAATATTTTGTGAGCGATTTCATTTTTACCTTCAAATATAGATGAAAACNAGATATAAATATTTTGTGAGCGATTTCATTTTTACCTTCAAATATAGATGAAAACTGACCAAAAACCTTTATAATGTGTTTATATAATATTCGGTGTTTACCAAAACCCATTTAGTCATCCCTTTTGTTTACACAAATGTCAATGCTGAATTAAGAAGCCTGCTGCATCCCATATATATTTTANCCATTTAGTCATCCCTTTTGTTTACACAAATGTCAATGCTGAATTAAGAAGCCTGCTGCATCCCATATATATTTTACCTGATGGTAGTATACATTTCTAGCACGACAGACGTGAATGTTCATGCTATGATTAGAGTATTCATTTCCTTGCCCAAGCGTCTGTTACGTCAGCTAAACACACACTACAGATGGAAGTCACAAATTTTTGCTGTCGTCGTCATCGTATAGCTGTCTGTCTATCATGGAATTGCATTTATTTCAGTCCATCATTAGCTATTCCTACATGTCAAAATATAAGTTTTATTTGCTGATGAGTGTAGAATTTTTTGAAATTGAATGTCCCTTTGTTTAGATAGAATTGCGGATTCTAACACTTGGGTTACGCAGTGAAGCGGAAACGGCGAAGAAAATATACGAATGGTTATTTTATAATGAACCGTTTGGTATCAGTGGTCCCATTAATTACAGGTATACATCAAATGGCATTACATATATGTTGGCAAAACTTCATGCTGCGATTACTACCGTTGATGAGGAGATGCTGAATAATGTGCAAGGTAAATACTCTGCGGCGTGCGACCGTATGCCATCGAATGGGCGTTGAACACTTTGAACATCCGAAGTAAATCCTGCTCATCAAACAAAGTGTTGTGGTCCTCTCTTTTCGACCGCTAGTTCGGTTCTTATGCTTGTACCGTCAAGTAGTGCGTATTAACGAATACTGTCATTACATGGTGTATGACATGTGGAACTTTAGAATGCATGATTCACGGCCTTTATCACAGCACTACCGTGTAGCTTGTGCGGTGTCCCACACACGATCATACGCTAAGATGCATACGGCCGCTGAGGCCAAACGGTTGTCCATAAAAAATGACTCGTATACTTTCTTCAACGTAAAATGCATTCCTGGATAATATATGATGATTTACATAACAAGATGCACGTTTTTACAGTGAATGCAGAACCGTTTATCAATTGTTTTATCTTTGACTTAAAAATTGTATTATATGTAGGTTGTTTCGTCAAAGGTGAAGAAATGTAAAGTGTAATACTAAAGTTGTATAATGTGGTTAAGGTTCTGTGGCCATACCGTTATGCAAGAACTAGCTAGTAGCATGGTCCTTGGGAAGGACGAGGACGGGAACTGACCTCCGAGCGTGAGCTCGCCGCTGGCCTGGGCGCTGTCGTCGCTATGACGCACCACGCACTGGTACATGCCGCGGTCCTCCTTCCTCACGGAGCGCATGGCGAGAGTGCGTCCGCCGTGCAGCAGGATGACCCTCGCGCCGTCCGACAGCGGCCGCCCGTCCTTCAGCCACGACACGTGCCCCTCCACTCCCCCAGACGTCGAGCAGTTGAAGTAGGCCGAGGACCCCGCGTCCACCACCTGCCCTCAACCACCCGCACACACTTCAAGCCCTTGTCTGCGAACACATCTCTTATTTTATACCGCCAAGTTTCGCTAATCCGAACCTCGCTAATTCGAATACCTGGACAGTGAAGTCTCGATAATTCGAAACCTCGTTAAACCAAACATCGATAAATCGAACATGTTTATGCATAATTAATTAATATTTTCTGAATTGCGATAATACTATGGTTGAATGCAATATGAGTTTATTCATTATAAACCCCACTTTTCCTTTGTTTATGCTCACGTCTTACATGTACTCGTTTGTCACCTTGAACTGACCTCTACAGGTTATAGCAAATTGGAAATGTTCTGCNTGCTCACGTCTTACATGTACTCGTTTGTCACCTTGAACTGACCTCTACAGGTTATAGCAAATTGGAAATGTTCTGCTTGTTACTGCATTATAGGAAATTTTCGGTTAGTCCGAAAATATGGCGATCAGAACAGGGGGCTCATTCTAAGTTATTCGTTTCGTTTCCTGTTGACAAAGAATATTCGTTATTATTCGGATTTTCGTTTCCTAACGAAAGGAGCTTTCCTAAGCGCATTGTAGTGTTCGTTTGACGTCATTTTGTTCGACATGAAACTCGAAACGATAACGAAGCCCTTTGGGATCTCGTTACGGAGTTTTAGTGTGAAAACGTCATGAGCGTGTAGTACAGGTTGTGACACAATTTGTTATTGTGGAAGGTTTGCATTTTATTTTTCAGTTGTTCTTCCTCCAACCGACCAATTTTTTGTAGAAGAGCGTATTGCATACACTGGTATTCATGGTTGTTTTTCAATGTTAAATTATAGGACTATTTTTTACATTGTCATATTTTAAATAAACGAACTGTTAAATCAAATTATTTAATTTCAGTAGCTTGTTAGTAAATACGAGAACGTAAGCACTTTTTATTAAAAATTTCCTTTGAAAAAGGTACATAGCTTATAAATTAACCGATAGGTAGTGCTTAGGTGTAAATAATTCTTGGGAGTATGAAACAAAATACCTTTCTCTTGAAAATAACTGAGTGAAAACTCATACCATATTGCAATTAATACAATCGACTAGAAACACGGTAGTGTCTAGTTTGTGTTGTCTAACGCTTATTTTATAATATTGGTATTAAAAATAACTAAGGAAACAGCGTGTTCAAAGATAGCTTGCAACCAAACAGCAAAATGGTCATGGAGAAATATCTTTGTACATGTGATACACAAAGTTCTGTCTGCTCTTTCTTATCGGTTTGTTTGGGTGTAAATTTTAACATAGTCCATACGAAATTACAGCATATTTATGTGTAATACATCACATGTCTCGCCGAGTTAGAAAATAGTACGATGACGACAGTAAATTTGACACAGCTGACGAACGAAATCGAGAGATTTTGAAATCTAGCGAATACGAAAAATTAATTAATAACTTAGAATAAGCTCCCAGGCTTCATTCTAAATTAGTTAGAATTAGCGGGACTCCACTTTATTTGCACCAAATACTGGTGAAAAGTTTTAGACATTATCTGTGATTATTATTTCCTCAAAAAAAAAATTAGTGCCTAATTTTTGTTTAAATACACATAAAAATCACAGTTTTATTGTTTTAGGAATGAACAAATAATGAAAACTAATTGACGTACAGAAAATAAATAATTCACACCGAAAGAAGATGCCAAGAGCTACTTCAACATACAACGAAACGATTTTGCAATTTAGAAAAAAAAAAACATTTGAAAACAACAATTACTAGGTGTCATGATGTTTGTTTCTGACAATTCCCTAGTATATATTTTTAATTAGTGATTTACAAAAGGCATGTCTCTCCCTCAATGTTAACGTGAGGTCATAGGTTGTGTTACTTTTTATACCTCTTTTTCCAAAACGTATCACGCCACGAAGTTTATTCCTGGACTTCAGGACAACCAATCATAATCAACTAATAGCTATTAACGGTAAACTGAGCACTTTTAAAAGACCTACTGAACATCTACGTATATGAACATACTGTTTTATTCCGCCATATGTAAAATTAAAATAGCCGTGGACCTAATTAATTTACTTACGCCTTGGTAAAGTAAAACTGTAAAACTGCTAGAAATATAAATATTTTACAAATATGCTCAATCTTACGCTAATATGCATTACAAAAACAGAAAGGAAAATAAATTATTTAATTTTCACAAATGTTTACCGAACAGCTATGAATTGAACGTTAAGACATGGCATGGAACTACTTTCCCTCCATCATTACCAACTTTACTGGGTGTAGGGTCTATGCCACTCGGTGCGTTCGTTTAAACACTGCCTGAATATATGCAGGCAGTGTAAAAAAAAAGTAATATTAGTGTGTAGCAATTAAAACACTAAACTTTAAGACGCAAAGTTATGAAAAAACTTTTCATTATTTACATAGGTTCTCTGTTCAGTGTTGGCATTAAAACATAACGCAGTTACAAGCCGAGATCCTTCCATGGGGCCACGGTGGTGTAGTGGTTATACTACTCGCCTCACACCTAGATGAACCGGGCTCGATTCCCGGTGGGGTCGCTTCCGGATTTTCGCATGTGGGATTCGTGCCGGACGATGCCGCTGGTCGTCGGGTTTTCTAGTGGATCTCCCGTTTACCTCGCCCTTTCATTCCGAAGCTGCTCCGTACTCACCTCACTTCATCCTTATCGGCTCTCAAGACCTCGATGTTAAGAACTGCCCAAATATCTCCACTTCCACTCTATCCACTCAGTTGTCCACTGCATATACTCAGTATATAAACAAAAAGTAATAATTATTGTAACCATCACTATAAAAAAGTACACGTTAATTTCAGTGAATCATATTGATTTGTGAGTATTCGTTGATGTTCACGAATCTCTTTTGGTGTAAGAAGCTAAAATATCAGCTCGTCGAACGTATAATAAATAAGACACGCTTTTAGATAATACGGAGAATTTATTCCTCACATAACATTTGCTTATTCTTTCTCTTTCTTCCTATTCGCGTTCCCGTGGTAACAAAACGTTGTTTCACGACCAACGTGATTTTAAGCGTAATTTCGTAACCCCTTCAATAAAATATTCACTAAACTAGGAAATTAAGAATTTTTATACCTTTTCTGAGACACACGCTTGTAAATTAGCTTTTGGTAACCACGTAAATAATAAACATATTTATTGAAGCTCCCAGAATTGCTAAACATATCACAAATATAACAATCTTATCTTAAGAGTCTTTAAGTTAATGCCATGTTTAATATCAATAATGACTTTAACTGCACGTAAACACATTTTCCAGGTCGGCATATCACATGAAATATCAATAATTCCCGTGACGCAACTTTACACTTAAATACAGCCAAAAGGCAATAACAGACTACCACACTTAGAAAAGGCATAACAATTCTTAATTTCTTAAATTAGTGAAAATTTTATTTTAGGTGTCACTAAATGATGCTTAAAATCACTTTGGTCGTTAAACACGGTTTCGTTCCAACGGAAGTGCAGATAGAAAAAAAAAAAAAAGACAATGAACCAGGTAACTAGAATGTTAACGTCAGACAAGTGATGATGCGAATTAGTTAGAAAGAAAATATGTTACAGTCAAACCAATTTTCATTCATAATTGCGTATTAAAAAAACAGATTTGCAGGTGATATAAATTTTTATCATTGCGACTAACAGGGAGCTAACCCGTTCAGTCCCTAATTAATTTATGACCTCAAGTATTGCATTTATTCAATTTTTAACCCACATGTCACAATTTACTTTCCACATTATCTAGAAACTCAGTGCTCCATCTCCAGTATTTGAGATAAACTAGAGCTTCAGATCCAACTGTAAAGATATGTACCTCCCATAGGAATCCCTTTAGACCATAGGTCGTATATACAGTATTTTTTTCGCCTTATTTTTTCGTGATTAACTTGCAGCCAAAGTTCGTCAATATAGTTTAGAAACATACATTATATATATGTGTATATATATGTCGGAGGTAAAGGGCACTATGTATATTTTACAAAACAGGCGTTTCCACATTATCCTATGTAATTTTCATGCCCTTTTCTGGAGTACAAAACACTACCTCCTACATGGAATAATAAACAATTTAGCCAGTAGGAAAGGTAGTCCAGAGTTGAGACTTGTCCAGCAATGCTTAACGTGCTGGAACAGTAAATTAATTATGATGCAGAGGTTTTTGGAGACGTTCAGCGTTATGTCGTACAAGCGCTTGCGGACATCGTGTATCCCCCACGTACTCTAACAGGTGGGGAAATATACTTTTATTAAGTCCTTATTGCATGTTGCTGTGCTCCATGTTTCTGTTTCATAGGTATATTGGAATTATTATTTGAGCCTAGGAATGGAAAATCCTACTCCCATTACAGAAGATGACGGTGATGTCAGGAGGGATGCTACATTACTTCTTCAAAGGTTATTCCTCTGGCACATATAGGATTCGTGATGAAATATTATGTGAGAGAGCCGCTACGTGAATAGCCTTGCAAGGCGCACCGCACCTGCTGTTGGGGGCGCATGTGCGCGGAGAGAGGCAGGACGACGTTCAGCACCAGCTCGCGGCTGTCCTCGCCGACGGCATTGCCCAGCTTGCAGACGTAGTGCGCCGAGTCCTCGACCTGCGCGTGAGGGATGCGCAGCACCGTCTGCAGAGGCCGCACCAGCACCGAGCCCGCCGGGATCTCCTGCAGCACGCCCGCCGTCTTGCGGTACCACCTGCAACCACCGCACAAGTCGGCCACGACCCCTCGACAACCGCGATTGTTTTACCTCCACGTTGGCTGGCGTTATGACACCGCGCACATGCTTTGGTTCTCGACCGTCTGGCCGTCAGAAGTGAAATTACCGTCTGACAAAAAAAAAACACAGTTTGCAGCTCTCCGGCTGCACTCCGGCTCCAGCCGGACGAGAATGTCTGGCTGATGTGCATACTTGTGTGTTCAGTGCAAAGGTTCATTTGTAACAATGCACTACCATACTGACAACTAGCGCCCGTCCAGCGACCGGAAAAAGTCTAGATTGCCACCGGGTTTTATCCGGTGTCTGGACTGTTATTTTTTGTTCGATCTTAATCACGGATGGTGTTAAAAGTTGCTTTAAACACAACGTGTTGCTGTATTCCCGGGTTTTCCCGTTTGATAGCGGACGGACGAAAACCGCAGCGTGTGCTACACGTAGAGTGAATTTGGGGTAGATCATTCTCTTTGGCTGCGCAAAAACAATCTCTACGTACCAACATTGAACTGCTTTTTTGTCAACACCACTATCATAAACGACGTGGATGGAATTTGAGGTTAGAACACTGATTACGATTTGAAAGGGCTTATTAACGTCCCCCGGTGTTATGCCTGAAAGCTTATCAGGTGACGGCTTATAAACTAACTTATGACCTAACTTAAACTAACACCCTTGCCTTACATAGGATTCGATCTCAGAACCTCCCGCAACCTAGACGTGTGGCGCCCTAATAGAGTGAGCCACTGGAGGTCGGCAAGAACACTGTGTAAGGTTTCAAGGGCTTTGATATGTTTGTTTACTTCGTCTAAGCAATTTGTAATGCAGTTTGATTAAATTCAAATCGGTAAAAGTATTTAATTTATATAAAAGAGCTTTTATTTTGAAAATTACGATATAATCAAACACTTTTATCACTACTGACCATGTGACATTTACAATTGTGTTGTCTTGGGGTAGGTCAATGCTGCGTACACGCGCAGAAGATGCAAGTATCGGTCTACCTCACTTTTAGTCCATGGTGCTACAGACCTAAGGGGAGAAGGTCAATCTACACGAAGGACACGCGTCGTTCGGCCAGCCATAAAAATGGACGATGGAGAAGCGGCGGAATGGAGACGGAAGAGGGAGCGGGATTGTACCGAGAAAACCTCCATATCACGGAAGTATCCGCCGAACTACCTTCATTCCCGCCTGCCAGAGCCTAGGATCGAAACAGTGGCCCCAGCGGTGGGAGATTAGAATCTTAACTACTGAACCAACAGCGAACATCACACCCCAATAATAGTTCTCTTTTGGAATTATTTATTACTTATTTAGGATATATACAATGTCAGAAAAGAAGACTACGAGAACCAAACTAATCTGGCATTGAACAAATACAATTATTATTGTGCATAAAACCAGAAATAATTATATTACGCAAGAAAAAGTAATCCAAAACACTAGAGATATATTCTAGAATTATTCACAATATTGATAATTATGTAGTGTTCACTCTATGGTGGGATAAGCACCCACTCAAGAGAAGAGACCAACTTGCGGTCTCCGTGAGGAACGACACGGAGAGAAGCCCTGTCATGTAGCAGTGTTGGAATGAAAGGCAGAGAAAACGGGATAGCATCGAGGAAACTAACTAGGAATAGGCAACGTTTACCCCATTTCGTGTTATCCCGCCAAGAACCGAGCCCGCGTCGTCATGGTGGGAGGCCGGCGAGTTAATCTCTCGGCCGTTGCACCCCTCCCTCCTCCATAACGTACGCACATGTACACACATATTCATGCTCATGACATCATAGCTGTTAGAGCTGTTCCCTATGGTAATATGTGAACCACTTTATAATATTACTGAAATGCTGCAAGAGCAATAAGCGACAGAAATGAAGAGAATGTATGTAGTACTTACAGTACCGTAATATTCACAATATTTGCGGTACAGTGTTGTTGGGATAACCCAATATATGCGAGATAAATAAAAGCAGTTTCGAAGTTTATGTCCAATTTTCAATTTATCTACTGTTATTAAATGGATTAACGCCGTAAACATTTTATCTTAAGTATAAGTCAGAAATATACTGGCGACATCAATACCAGCTGAGGTACCTAAGGCAGGCCACCTCAATAACACCGCCAATTTCAGCGGCAGAAGAAATGTTTCAGACAATAGTTGATTGGGTCCAAGGCGCTAATAACATGATAGTGATAACTACCCCGTGCGTGGGAGAGTAAATAATATACAAAGGTAAATTTTTTTTAGTGGAATGATAATTCTTATTGACATCCCTCAACAGTGCGTATGATGATGTAATAAATGGTTATCAACAGAACTTTCGGTAGTCGTTGGATCGGTCGGTCTGGAAACACGAAATGGCGCGCACGTTTCCCAGGCTTAATGACTATGGACTTTTATCTGTAGGGAAAGTTAAAGAAACAGGTCTACAAAGACCCACCGACTACTCCCGAATACATGAAAGGCCGTATAACACGAGCTTGTTCTGCGAAAAGTCCAGATGAAATTCGACGTACGATATTGTCCGCTCAGAATCGCTTTACAGTATGTATCAGTGCGCAGTGTTGCCAATTTGAATACCTGATATCACAACAAAGTAATAAATGACGCGTTGTCTGAGGCTGGCGTTAGTTCAAACAAATGCCAGCTACAGGACGGCTACAGTCGCTACAGGACGGCGCTACGTCGGCCCATTGTTCCGTGCGGCGGCTCAGTTTGCTTCGTCATTGACCTTCAGCGATCTTGAATGACCGGCAAATGTCACAGTATTTATTACATATTCATACGCACTGTCTAGGGGTGTTATTAATAATTATCAATCCATTTAGATTAACGCGGCTGACCTTTGTGTCTTCTTTACTACGCTTCCACTTACCTGGATATTATCACTATTCAGTTATTAGCGCCTTTTACCAAATCAACTTTTGTCTAAAACATTTTCTTTCACCACTGAAATTGGCGGTGTTATTCAAATGGCCTGTCTTAGGTGCCTCACCCGGTTATACATAATATATGTTGTATGTGGCTACCAACTTTCAACCCTTCATCGAAAGCTATACATTGCATCGTTATCGATACTGTCAACATGTATCCGAACGAAGCCTTACTGGTCAGCCAAGCACAGTAAGAATTTACAATGGAACTTCAGTGATTCAAACCGTCGATTCAAGATGAAGTAGTAGAAAAGCTCATAGAATTTGGTACTATTAGTATAAACGTGTATAGTAGCATCTGTTAATATATGTTCCGTGCAGAAAGAGCGTCTGTTACCCACCTGTAAACTGGCGGAGGGTTGCCTTTGCCGACGCAAACCAAGTCAGCAGTAGTGCCCGCTTTCACTTTGACGTTGGTACTCGAGTGCTCTATCCGAGGGGCGAGGTTACCTTCTGGCTCTGGAAAACACACACATATATTACTAATTATTTTCTGCATTCTATTTCATCCCAAGTCAAGCTTAGGTAAGTGTTTCAATGCCAGCGCAACAAAGGCTTACCAAAGATCAGAATGAGAAATTATGTAAACATATTTAAGCAATTATGGTTCAAAAAAACCCAAACATTCTTTATTTATCAGTTAAACCATTTTAATGGATGTAATTTTGAGAAATTCACTTACATGTTTTTCGTACTCAGTACATATACACTCAGGACATAAAAAAGATTATACTAATTTTAAAGTAGAGCAGACCACGGTAGTTTTTCCAGTGCAGTAGAGCGTCTATAATGTAGAAAACTGCGGTTCAAGCCATTCAGGATTAACGAATTATTGAAATTTTCGAATCGAATTGTGAACCTAAATAGTTCAGCAAATTGAATTAAAAAATCCATGCCGATAAAGTTTGCAAAAATGTTTTATAGAAATAGCATAAACACCAAATAAAAACTTGTGACGGAGTTTTCCGTCATATTTTCGTGTCTCCCAAATTCGGATTTCACGTTGTAGTGACATAACATTATATCGGCATGCTGAATGTGATGTCTTTACACTCACAGCCAGTGTCAGGACTTTAGCGAGTGGCAAAATAATCCTGTTCCCGCAGCTGACGCATGGACGGAATCACCAAAAGATGCAATTTCGCATTGGAGTGCTCCTGCCTGTCCAAATATTTCTGCTTTGCGTGTTACGGCCTGCAAGAATTTAGGGGATTGTATCGCGTGTCAAACGTGTCCTTGCTAGTCGTACGTGATTGGCGGATAATGATGTAGTGTTTTGGCAGACAATTGTTTTATGTGTACTGTTTACTTTGTTCTGGATACTGCTTGGGTATCCTCGGACCTTTTCCAAACGGCTCTTGGCGCGGGGTGCGCGGGGAGGAGGAGTCAGGCGTGTGTATGTACGTATGTATATATACATATATATACATACTAGTGATGCAACGAATGTCGATTTTTCCACATTCGCGAATGCGAATGCGAATGCGAATGCGAATGCGAATATTCACCTCCAACATTCGCGAATGCGAATGCGAATGCGAATGTTGGTATTTCAAATATGGCACCAAAAAAGTGTGCCTACGAACTCGAATTTTACCGCCCATTTAGAACTGGCCGGCCGGGCGGCCATGTTAAAACCGAGAGTAGCCCATATTCCCCGACTCTGAACGAAGTAAACAAATCGTGATTGCTGGCTTACTGAATGAAGTTAGCTGCTAATAAAGTTTAGGTAAAGATTTAGTTTGAGGTTTCCGTGACGTGTACCGCTCATACCTACCAGTAGTGGCGATGCTATTCTTACCCACGCCGTAAAACGATGGCCTAACGACCAGAGGAATCCCCGAGCTCGAACCAACTGCACCTGTCATGTTGCCTGAGTCACGACGTGACGCTGCGAACGCGGGGAGTC
>NQII01000825.1:423085-458903 GCA_002778355.1 Clitarchus hookeri | reverse complement strand
ATTGCGTCGAAAAAACAAAAAAGTGGGATAACAACAATGCCAAGTCTTTGGAAATTGATAATTTAATAAGCAAAATGATTGTTTAAGGGGACTTACCCTTTAGTTTTGTCGAAAGAGTTGGATTTGTCAGACTATTGAACCATCTTTGTCCGTCGTATAATATAAAAAGCCGACAACATTTTTCTTCGTTTATATGTGAGAATTTCTACGGCAAAGTCAAAGATAAAATTTTGGGATTAATTAAGTCATTTGAAAAATTGGCGTTTACAACTGATATTTGGTCTGATTCTTGTTCAGGAATATCTTTGCTGAGTCTTACATGTCATGGTATAACAAAAAACTTTGAGAGAAAAATGATTGTGTTAAACGCAGAGGTATTTAACGATGGCCGACATACTGGTGAAAATATAGCTATAAAACTTGAAACCATGTTGTCGCATTGGAAAATACCTAAAGAAAAAGTGCAATGCATTGTTAGAGATGGTGGCACAAACATGAAAAAGGTATTTCCTTGTTACTAATTAGAGACATTGATTGTTCGTCACACCAAATTCAGCTGGTTTTGCAAGGAGGGGTTTAAGGCACAAGATTCCGTTATAACAGTGATTGCAAAATGTAAAAAGATGGCAACAAATTTTCATCACTCAAATGTAGCTCAAGATGAACTGGCTGCTCTACTAGAAAGACTCGATCATGTTAGAGCGTATTATGAAAAACAAAGATTCTTTATGTCTTTATGCTTCCCAGAATAACAAGATTTCGCAGCTAACTTCCGAAGAGTGGGTTATTGTGGAAAAAATAATAACTTTGCTCAGACCTTGAAGAAATTACAAAATAACTAAGTGCAGCCAATATTTCTGTATCCTCAGTAATTTCATTATTGTCCACTTTGGAAAAAATTATTGGGGAATTTGATGTGACCGACGAATGCGTTGGGAATACGATTTTAGTTCTTAAACGAGAACTATGTCGCAGATTTTCCCATTTGGAAAATGACGTATTGTTTGCTACGGCAACTTTTATTAACCCAAGATACAAATTAAAATTTTTCAAAAATTCTTCAACCAGAGATCAAGTTGTGAAAAATATTTTTGTGTCAATTGGAAACGATGAATCAAGCCTATGGTCTTGTTCAAATCCTAAGCGTGTCAGAATGACTACTCATCGGATTGAAACATCTGGTTCCAGTGCCAGTCTTACAGAGAAATCTATATCTTTAAGAGACACCATGAAATTGCTGTTGGATTCCAGTGAAAGTGAAGAAGAAATTGATGTACGAACCTTATAAAAGTTTTGATAAAAAAAACCATCAATAAATATTTATTAGATAAACGTGTGGAAAATGATGTAGATACACTTACATGGTGGGCGGTAAATAATAAGCATGATGGTAATATTTCTCCCATAGCCAGCGTTATAAATCATTGTGGTGGGTGATCACACCGATCGCTTTCCCAGATTAGTGGGGCTGGTATTCTTTACACACCACACCGAAATACGCTGCATGGAGAAAAGGCATTTAAACTTCTATTTCTGAAGTTTAATATTCCTCTACTCTTATTTAATTACTAAGTGTTTCACTTAATTGTGCTTANGCTGGTATTCTTTACACACCCCACCGAAATAGGCTACAAGGAGAAAAGGCATCAAAACTTCTATTTCTGAAGTTTAGTATTCCTCTACTCTTATTTAATTACTAAGTGTTTCACTTAATTGTGCTTAGATATAAACAATTTTTCATAGTTTTATTTTTCGATTTCAAGAATTAATGTTTAATGGATATCTTAAAAATTACATAAATAGTGAGTTAGTACGAGTACCAAAGTTAAAATTAACAAAATATTAAGAACATGTTTGTTTTAATTGAAAAGGAGATTATTATATTGTTTGTTTTTCTTCACAATATATTTTTAACTCTATTCATAAGAAGTCGATTTGATTTAAAATTAAACATGATTACTAGTTCATTAAAAGATCTCACATATTTGAATAAGATACTCTTTAGGTCGCATAAATGCATAATATCTCATTTAAAGTTGATTTGTATAATTAAAAAGGTTGGGTTGTATCTCATTCCATTGTTTTTTGTTAAAGCTGTTAATGGTATTTGATCATACAGTTGTTTTATAATATAGTTTAGAAGTTTTAAGAAATTACCTGCCTTAATTTGATTTTGCTTAGGTAAATAAGAATAAAAGAATATCAAGAGTGTGTTTCTGTTATGTAATCTAGTGAATAACTACAAGGCTGTTTCCCAAATATCATTCAAATACACTCTTATACATAAAAAATATGTTTATAAATAAAAATGTCTTAATCATAGGAGTTGCATTATTATTTAATAAACATTTTCATTTTTCATTGCCAAATACATTAGCAAAATATTGGCATCATGTTTGCGAATGCGAATGCGAATGCGAATGTTCAAAAACATGCGAATATTCGCGAATGCGAATGCGAATGCGAATATTCGTTGCATCACTAACACACACACACCACACCGGGCCGGAGCTTCAGAGAGGAGACGCCTTCTGATGAGGAAGGTAGACATCGTCAGGCGAGAAGTCGCGCTACTTGTTATATGCTATTCAAGGTAAAGTGAGCACTTTTGAAAGCTCTCTCATTTGGAATAATAGTCAATAAATATTTTTTATTTTAGCATTAGACGTTAACTCCCGAGTGCGGTGAAATATACACACTAGGTTTATTACTTACATAGCAATATTTATTGAAAAATGTTGTTAAAGAACAAGAAAATGGCTGAAAGGAAAAACCAACCAGGGCATCAAAAGAGCTCAATTTACCGTAAACAACCTATCCCATGATTGATTACACCCTATGCTGTGGAGAACGAGATTCAACTAGAGTTGAAAGTATAAATGAAGGAATTTAACTTTTTATGAGAGGAATTGGGACTTAGTAGTGCAACGAGGAGTTACCTTTAGGAAAGTTACAAGAGTCAATTGCTCTTACGAAGGAAGGGCCTGGTGGGCACGTTCTGAAATGAGTGACCTCTTGGGAGAGTAGTGGTGACAGGGCGGTTCTGGGACACAAAGGAAGCTGTGCAGTGTAGAATTACTGAAACGAGAGGCTTTTTGGAGTTGGAGAAAAAGTGTGCGTGTGTGTGTGAGGTGTGAATCAGTCGAGCATTACCAGTGTCGCAAGTTGTTTGGGGAGGGGGGGAGAGTATCCCCGTCTCTGTACTGAATAGTGAGCGTGGTCCATCAGTGAAGCACTACGTACACCCCCAGGTCAGGTGAGGGGCGTAACCTAGGCTCCATGACTGATGGGATGCTGTAATGAAGGGGATACGCGAAGGTTGAAAGAACGATAGTGAAATAGGGAGAAGGGGGGGGGAGGCGAGGGAGAAAGATTGAGTTTTGAGAGTGTAATTTCGAAAGAAAAGATTTTAAAACCACAATTATACAACTAAAAGTTATATCCTTTTACACTTCTACCAACTTGGGAAGGCTAAATTTAGGTGAAATGTCTTTCTCCTTTTGTGCTTTGTTTTTGGAATTAACGCTTTCCAACCCTTTCTCTTTTCAGATTACTGTGGGGCGGGATATTACGGAGGTTGAGATGGGAAGTTGTGGGGGATGTCGAGGTGGGGAGAATCCATAACAAACTTAAGTAGCAATACCTCATAAAATATGTATCCATAGAGAACTTAACTTGAATTAAATAATTAAATTCAAATAAAAATTATGAACATAAATTAGAAGTTCTACGCTATACTTCTTGATATTTTCATTACAATATACAGGATGATTCTAAAATCATGGGACAAACTTTGAGGGGTGGTAGAGCTCACTAAAAAAAAAACAATTATTGTATAGGAATATATGGGCGGAAGTGACGCGTTGAGGCACAAACACAAACATAACACATGACATGCAAAACATTGTTTATTTACAACGTCGCCACTAAATGCCTTTTTACAGCAATGTTTGTAATAATTGCTCAAAATTGCTACGACCGACAGTAATGCAAGCTTGGTAGCGTCGGTGGAGTGATTGGCGAACAGATTCAAATACGCCGGGTATTTCACGCACGCGTGCAGCCGCAAAGGATAGTCGAGGGACGAGGTCTTAAATTGGAATCAACTGGAGTCTCGTAAATGAGGGCTTTCAAATGCCCCCATAGGAACAAATTGAGACTCGATAAAAAGGCATTTAGCGGCGACGTTGTAAATAAACAATGCTTTGCATGTCATGTGTTACTTTTTTGTTTGTGCCTCAACGCGTCACTTCCGCCCATATATCCCTATACAATAATTATTTGTTTTAGTGAGCTCTACCACCCCTCAAAGTTTGTCCCATGTTTTTAGAATCATCCTGTATAGGCGTAAAATTAACTTTTTTTGAAAACGTTTTTTTTAACGCGATTTGTGTTAATTTTATTTGCCAGCAACGTCTCTAATTCTTCGTAGACAGCAAAATGGGGTTGTTGTACACTCAATACATTAAACGCGGCGAATTTTCTTTAGCGTCGTTATTTCTATATCGGTTATGGTGCTGACAATCTACTCACATTCAGGATATGGTATCCGGGTTCATATTTGCCGATTTCAAGCCAATTGACTGGGTCGTTCTGTCACAATTTTCAAAATCTGATATTGCGTGAAAAAATGTAAATTCTTCCAAGACTGGTGTTGCTACAGCTTCTCCTTCTTCAAGTTTATTTCCTTTCCCGTAATGTTCTTTTAAGGTCATGCATTTTACCGTCCATTTCCCGAATACCTTTGCATCAGCCTATCTCAAGCTTCGGTAAGCTTATCACCGCGGTCTTTGAAGCGGAGGTAGGTAGGTCTTCAGGTGTTGTCGACAGCGAAGTCGTTAGAGACGTAGAAAAATGCCCAGGGAAGCAGGAACAGGGAATGAATCGGCTATTGCCTTTAGCAAGGAACCATTCGCTTGGAGTGTTTTCTGGAAATCATGGAAAACCGGAAACACGATGGCCGGGCCGGGATTTGCACCGAAATCCTCCCTAATGCGAGTCCAGTGGTTTACTGTTGCTCCACCTCTTGCGGTCTTTGGAGATGAGTTTTTTTTTGTGAAAATAACAATAAATAACTCATCTTGTTGTGCCAGCAGCAGGAGGAGCAAAAGGTTTCTTATGTACAATGAAACTTAAACTGGAGGATGTGTTGGGAAGTTGTTTATGGCCAGATTGACTTTTTCCGTTTCTACTGTTACTTTGCGGTATTGTTTTACACTTCTTACGAAGTTCTGAATATCAGTTCTAAAAATGTCGGCAGTCATACAGAAAATTTTTGATGTAACTAGTAACGCACCGGTTAGTACTTGCCATCTCCGAGGCATCGTATGATAATTTTTTTTTTATTTTCCAATGATTATTGATTACATATAATATGTTACGCTATATCTTTATTCACTTAGTAACTTAGGGCTGACAGGTGTTGACGAGAAACTGGAGAGTGGCAAGACCCACCAGTTTATGCCTCTTTTATGCGCCACCTTTGCTGTACCCCTTTCTCTGCAACCAAAGAAAAAATGAAAGTAAGCAGCGTTTAAATGACTACATAATTTTCCCATTGAATTTTGAGTTTTCTTGATATGTTAGCTTGCCACATCTTAGCTTTAAAGTTTTTTTGTCCAGAATTTGACCTGAATAATGCTCCATTTTTTTTTTAATGAATTCTATGACTTCTTTACAAACGAGAAGACCTGATAAAGGCTCACATAAACTTCTCCTTTGTGTGTACACAACACGTACATGGCGTCTTTCAAAGCTGAATTATTGGCCGTTCGTAATAATTGTATTTATTTTATATCGATTCTCAGATTCCAGCTTTGATGAATATTCGAGTAAGATTACTTATTCTCTCTTCAAATCACTTATGGTTGATGTGCCCATTCCATATACTCTTACCAAAGATGCACCACTTTGCTCCTTCGTCACTTTTCTCTAAAATCTTAATATTTTTCTAGATTGTTTGAAAATAATTGTTCTCTTTGCTGGATCCTGTTGATTCCTTTACAGTGCAGATAGAAGCTGTATTAAAATTGGACAATAAACAAACACCATCAGAACTGTAATAAGCAGAAATGTACAAGGAGTCAGGATACTGTTCAAGGTAAGTGGTGGAAGGGCAAGGTGGTTGGAGGAGGAGGGAATGTTAATAACAAGCGTGTCAAATCACATTTCCCACATTTCACTCGCTCGCAGCCGTCCTTTGCAATTCTCGCTCAACAGAAGAAAAAAATGTATTTTTAGGTTCCAATCCGGATTTTCCAGGTTCCGGAATTTTGACATCCGGATTCTCGACTTTCTACGGTAGTTATTTCTAAAAGGAATTTCTGTTATTCATTTCCATTAGCCTGTGCATCAACTGAGCCTAGAGAATTTTCCTCGCAATGAGAAAATTATGGGCGAAATGAGTTTTCTTAATTTTATCGAAACAGGGGAATCGTTTCTTATGATGAAATAACACGCATTATTTACATATCTACAAGATTATTATAAAATAATTTTTTACCTCAGTGATTGAGTTTCTTGTGTCACAGCCATATTGGAAATTTTTAATGTATTCCCCTTTTAAATGAATTCGCTTTGAAAAGTGCAAGGAAAAATGGCCATATTTCAGAAACCATTAAAACCTTCCTGGGGAACTTATCTCGATATTTAAAATATATTACAATTACACATAGAAAAGAAGGAAAACGTTTTCACAACGGTGTAATATATAAAAATAGCATACTTAATATTTTGCCCTGAATTGTTATTTTTAAACTACGCTGTATATTTTTACTAAAGTTGCATACCTTAAGTTGCTTTAGGAAATCATTAACTATGTTTTATTTATTTTATTTTTATACGTATGAACCACTGTGTTTCGCTGCATTTCTTAGTGTCAAACGTTTCTGTAAAATATTTAAGTACATTTTTGTATGTGTATTTTACATACTTTTTTTGTCATATGCTAACATACTATTTATTTTATCGACTATCGAGAACACTAAAATATCGTTTCAATCTCAGTAAATTAATACTCTTGGATGACATGTTTCAAGATTTCAAGCTACATTAAAAAATCATCCTGAAGGTACAATTGCAGGGTCACGTAAGTGGGTACAGGCAGAGGACATGGTAGTATGTATACAGAATATATAAAAATATTGTACTGTAAAAGGATGTATTGCAGGAGACCAACACTTGTGCGATGCTCTTAGTATATTGTTGGATCACCCGTAGCATTGAAACAGGCGGCGATACGTTTAGGCATGGAGGCATACATATGTCGGATGTTTTCCTGGGGAAAATCCTGCCACAGCTGGCACAACTGACCTTCTTAATCCGCCGTATTTGCCGCTGGGCAAAGTTGCCGTCCAATCTTGTCCCAAACGTTCTCGATGGGCGAGAGGTATGGGGACCTTGCTGGCCAAGGAAGAATGTTGACATCACGAAGGCAGGCAAGAGATACCCGTGCTTTTTGAGGTCGGGCATTATCTTGCTGGAAAATGGGCCTCTCAAGGTCCACCAAGAAGCGGAGAGCACATGGTCGCAGGATTCCCTGGACGTATCGGTGCACCGTCAGGGTTACTTAAATCACCACCAGTGGGGTGCGGGAATAGTAGGAAATTGCAACTCACACCATGACACCTCTCTTTGGGGTGGTGTGCAGCTCTACAATGAAGCGTGGGTCACGGTGCTGGCCAGGACGTCTGCAGACTCGAATTCGGGAGTCGTCTGTATCGGTACTGGTGGGGAGATAGAGAAATAGAAAAAGAAAGAGAGAGAAAGNCAATGAAGCGTGGGTCACGGTGCTGGCCAGGACGTCTGCAGACTCGAATTCGGGAGTCGTCTGTATCGGTACTGGTGGGGAGATGGAGAAATAGAAAAAGAAAGAGAGAGAAAGAAAGATAAAAAGAGAGAGAATAGAGAGACAGAAAATGGAGAGAGAGCTGGGCGGCTCTTAACATCGAGGTCTTGAGAGCCGATAAGGGTGAAGCGAGGTGAGTATGGAGCAGTGCCGGAATGCAAGGGTGGGGGAAACGGGAGAGCCCCAAGAAAGCCCACCGACAAGCGGCATCGTCTGGTACGATTCCCACGTACGAAAATCCGGGAGCGACCCTGCCGGGAATCGGACCCGGTTCTTCTAGGTGGAAGGTGAGTAGTCTGACCCCTAAACCACCGTGGCCCCTATCGGTACTATTGGACACAGGCGTATCCATAACTGCCGTAACATGTCCCTGGATAATGCGCAGCGACGCCCGTGGAGTGCTCACAGCCTGTCGCAAGATGAAACGATCCTCTCTGCTGGTGGTCCGCCGGGGTCGACCCGAGCCTTCTCGACGGGTGTGTGTACCCTTCTGTTCCCACTGCGTCCAACAATGTAGGGAGCGGTTCAAGTGGCAAGCAATGGGCCGAAAAGTCCAACCTGCCTCTCGGAGACTGACGATGCGGCCTTTCTCAAACTCATCCAGCTGGGTAAATGCTTGTTGAAAGTGCCGTCGGGGCATGCTTCGTTTTTACTGGACTGTGGCTCTGTGGCTCACACTGCTACTAAGGTGTTTTACCGCTATGAGTGATGAAGGGGCATGTTGCCCCCTTGTGACATTTCCTTGCAAGCAAACCTCATTAAACGCAAATGGGCTATGACGCTACTGTGTATAGCAAGTTTCGTTGTACTCGCATGATTCGTTCATGGTAATGTTTTTTTTCGCAAATGAGTGCAGTTTTAATTAAAGTTTACAGGAAAGACGCCTTAACAACGATATAAAAACTGCGTAGAAAAAGTATTTTCAGAATTTAAAGGTAGAGTAGAATATTCGGAAAAGTAAAGGAGGACGAATGGTGCAAGATGAATACGGTGAAAATTTATCCAGTTGGTCTGGTCATAAACTAGGGACCCTTTGGAACAGATAGTGTGTTTACAAACAAAAATCCTAGACTGTGTTATATCCATGAGTATATTTCTACGGCAAGAATCCAGAATTCTTGAAGTGGTTTACGAAATGTAGTAAACATCAAGTCATTTAAATTTCTGCAATTTTTTTAGAAATACTGTCTTATTTGCACCGAAGTAGCTAGGTTAAATAGCAAAGATGCTACTCGCCAGTTTTCGAAGATGAAAAAATTCTGTGATCTTCACCCAACGGTCTTTTAATTAAAGGTTTTCGTAAAAAGATTTTTCCTAAATATCGCTCTTGTAGTTCAGTAATGAAGAGCAACCTTGTAACAATGTGATTAAAGTTATAATGAGAAAGGAATGAAGGCAGCAGAAAAAGGGTAGAGGAAAATTAATATACCAGGCAACGTAAAAAAGAGCGTTTAAATAGACCCTCTAAGAAAAGGATCAAGGTATTTTTATACACAATATTAACGCCTTCTTAAATTACCACAGGCGAATAGCTAATGCTCCGCAGCATTTTATATATAAGAGATGTATGAAAAAAACTTAAGTTTAACGAACCACAAAATCAGTTAAATATAAATTAAATATTTTATAAAATAAAGTGTAATAATAGGATAACTTCTCGCATTTTTTAGTTATTGTGAGTCCTACAATAACTACTGGTTTTCGTAGATATTTTTGACCCGTGGAAATATTGTTTTATACATGTTAAAATAAATACATGTTGCTAAAAACACAGTGAAATGAAACACAGCAGAGTTAAATGAAAAATAAGCCTTATTAAAGTTTGTGACTGTCAGATACAAGGAAAACCAATTTTAGGTAAAGCAAATATAGTTAAAAATAATTACTAACGAAAATTTAAAAACAGAAAATAGACGAGAAAAAATAAGCTTGTGAATTTAAAATACATTACATTACACGATCTGAATATCTTATGAACTGCAGTAGGGATAAAAGTCTTGCGGCAGCGTAATTAACTACAAATCAGTGAAACTGGTCGCTGGCAATCAATAAAAGGCTGCCAGTAATTTCAAATGGAACGGTTTTCTGTACTTAAATTTTAAGAATGCACGTCTTACAGTTATTCACAGGATAGCTACGTCATTTGGGAACAAGATATGCGCCAAAGTTTAAAGATTCTGATCTACGTTATGCACATGGCTGGGAAGCCAACTTATGGCGCAAGGGATTCTGATGACTATAAAACAGTTCTTTTGAGAGAAGCGATCAGAGAGTAAGAGCAGAGAGACAGTCGGCCATGTTGAATTATTGTGACCTGCGGTGGCCAAGTTGGAGAGGCCTATATGTAACCTTGATATTATTCTTGAACTAAGATTGATTCTGAAATGCTAAACATTCTACAGTGCCCTCAGATTCCTAACTGTGCCAGAATTATTGAATTTCATCAACATTACATCCCTATCCCTATTTCACGCATCAACACCCACTAGTACGCCAGTGATGTGCAACCTTGATCTCCGGTGACCATAAACTTGACCTAAACACTTAAAACAACAAAGGTAGCAAAAAAAGAAAAAACCCAAAAAACCGATATAATGACATATAGCCTGAGTGCATTATTCCCGCCCGACGGCCGCCGTATCGTAATCTTGAACGCTGCAGTTTCATACCTTTGTCAACTATGGCCTTCCAATCGTATGGTGGCAACGGTTATTTTAAAACTTACGCTGGCGAAGAGAAGCGTATTTTATGTACTGTAATTAAGTTATTAATTTACTTCGCAGAAAAGTCTGCCCAGGAACTTTTGAGAAGGTTGACTATCAAAATTATGTAAAAGTTCCATGTTCATGTCACTGACTATTCACCATGTGTGGCGCAGTCAGCTATTTGACCGTCGCCGTCTAGGACGTGCTGTACACTACAGGGACATCATTTCTGTTCGAGTCAACCATTCAGTGCTGTCTTTCGTTTAACATACCTAAACGACTTGTGGTTTACCCTATGACCTCTCTCGCCTTGTCCCTCACCGGTGGCTCGTATCGAGCGAGGTAGCGCAGTGGTAAATCATTGGACTCTCATTGGGTAGGATCGAGGTTCGATTCCCGGTCCAACCATCCTGATTTCGGTTTTCTATAGTTTCCTGAAATCACTTCAGTTGGATGCTGGGATGGTTCCTTGCTACAGGCCATAGCCTATTCCTTCCTCATTCCTGCTTCTTTTAGAAGATTGCTTCGTCTTCAATGACCTCGCTGTTAACGAGATGTTAAGCCCAACTACCTACCTACCACCAGTATGCATGTCAGCAGGATGTATTTGTTCGGTCGGGGTCGGAACAAAACCGGAGAACTACAAATTGCCTTTTCGTTTTTGGGCAGATATTTACAGTCCTATACCAGACGGTCGAAAACCGGAGCGTGTACTACGGACCTTAAACCTACAAGTGCGTTGCCGTCCGATTTTTTCCGTAGTTTGACGAATAAATGCGAGTGGGTTTCGGTGACGTAACAAATGTTCTTGCCACTGAACCTGTTAGTTGTCGTTTCAAGTAGCAGCCACGTAACGAAAATAATGCTATTTCCGCACTGTCACTGAAGAAATCCCAAGTACAATAAAAAGTATTACTACATTTAAGGGGGCTCTGGTAGCTGAGCGGTTAACCTACTCGCCTCCCACCAGGGCGAACCGGGTTCAATCCCCTGCCGGGTCACTCCCGGAGCCTCGCGTGTGGGAATCGTGCCAGACAATGCCACTGGTCAGCGGGCTTTCTCGGGGATATCCCACCTCCCCACTTTCCTCATTCCGACGCTGCTGCATACTCACCTCAATCACCCTCATAGGCTCTCAAAACCGTGACTTGAAAGAAAGATCTATGAAATCCATAAATATACTATAAGTACACAGAATATTCTGTGTCATTAATGGAAAGTTTGCTAGAGAACTAACAGAGTATTTATCACATGTTTTAGGAAGAATTAGGCCTATCTATAATTATGTTTCATTACTTTTTCTATTTTTACGGATTTTTTTTTCCTGAGATTGCCATCGAAGATCATGTTAGTGATCAGTTTCAGCTTCTCGGGCCACCGGAACCTTCACAATGCGAAGGGGGAAGGAGGATTGATGTGCGAATTGTCTCGGGATATAACCAGAGTGCTGTCAGCCAGCCTGAATATCTGGCATCCATTCTCCATTTGGGGAATCCATTCTCCAATTAACAGGCTCGTCCATGCGCGTCTTTACAGACAGGCGCCTTCCTCACAGACCCTATTATTCCCTCACGTTACTACATCCTGTTTAGCCTCCAAGAACAAGGCACGTCTCTTGCATTTATGTTGGCCAGATATAAATTCAACGCGAACGCCATGACAACTACACTCATTGCCATACAAATTTGTGCACCGTGAAGGAAATTAAAACCTTTATCAGAATCCCCCATATTTATTGCAAATAATCACCTAACAACTAAAATTTCGCCATAGAAGAAATAGGCCTCAAATCTGTCCCCACAATGTTTAATGGGTCACATACCTGGCATTATTAATTTTTTTTACATCGGATTAAAATAACCAATTTAATTTTTAGCTTAGCATATTGCTACGAGGCAAACATGACGAAGTGACAGTGGAAATGTGTGGATACGCTCATAGACTTCCAAGGGCACTTATGAGTCAACTGGTGGAAATTTTAAATTTTCCTGTATTAGAGAGTTTGCTCAAAGATGCCAGGCCCAAAAGCCTCACTGTGTTATTAAAATACACATGGCTCGGAACTAAAAATACATACTTTTATATTTCCCTTGTTATTTTCTTAGTAACGCATAATTATTAACTTTGGTTTCATTGATATGGAAACTGAGCTAAAACACTAGGTAGCGTACACATTTAGGTTCGAGTTCACCATTTACGTAATTCATCGCCCAAGGTGGATTGAAGGGCTCTCGTTTCGACACAGCGCAGCATCAGTTTTTCGTGCGAGACAGTTGAGTAATGTGCATGCTGCTACGTCATATTGACGGCGACCATTTATAAAGCTGAGGGCGCGGCTCGCTAACACCGCCAAATGATATTACAAGCAGCAATGGCACTCTGCGTATTGGACGCCATTTTACCCTGCTCACAGCTTCTACCATAAATAAACACTCGTCGCAGCTGCTCCTGCAGCGTCAAGAAGAGTTGAAGCCATTAGACTGAAGTTACATTCAGAAAATTACGTTTTCAATTATTTGTGTAATTTTTGTCAGATTTTCGGTACTACAGATGCAGTTCTATGCTGTATATTTAGCAAATTATTCCAACTTGCGACACACATAAAAAACTCTGTTGCTATCTCAAGATTAATTAAACACTTTTGAAGCAAAACTTAGAAGAAAAAATTTTCACTTTGTAACTGCACATATACTGTAAATTGGAAAACGACAAAACATACTTAGAAAGTAACGCTGGGAGCGAATTAGTAAAGGCAATTCAACGTAAAGTAGTTACGTAATTAAATAATTTGCTTCTAACAATTTTTTGTATAGTTTTATACACACTCCGGGGAAATATCTATTTTTTGTGATGTATTTGTATTTCTACATTTAAATTTTTACCCACTGAATTTTTTTATACTGCAATGGAAGTTTTAAATCTATGAATATAATGGAACATTTTCATACATCAGGATGCAAATATGTAGTATATTTACGGTTACTTCCAATTTTTCTGAAGCACTGCTGAAGTTTTACTTCTTGGATATTCTTCCGCCTCATGTTCACAAAGTTTAGCCGAGTATAGAAATATACACCAAAGGGACAACGCACCGCATCCGTGAGCACTCTGTGTACTAATATTTTGCGTAAGAACTATTTTTTACTAGGTATTGCCAACACACCTATTTTCTCCCGGTTTTATTCATATTAATTATAAATAACATATTATAATTTACAAATGAAATGTAAGTTACAGTTTTATTTAACTAAAAATAAGGCACTTTTAAGTTAACGGAAGTACAAAAGTTTGTGATGTATGACATGTTTAGAAAACAATCAAGCACTTCATAGGAGCGTTGATTTTTCAAAGGTTTGATCCAAAAAGTGTAAAGAAGCCTCGAACAGACTATACAAAGGCTATTTTGTACAGTTGAGAACTTCACTACGGACTTGACTCTTACAAACAAATGTAGCAAAGCTATCATGGATGTATTACGTGAAGGGCGGATGGGGGAGAGGTGGGGAGGGACTTAATTATTCGTGCTTTCTTAGTACGCATACACAGTGGCAAGGTGAAATAGCGAAATATTTATTAAGAGTACATGGGCACGGGAGCTTTTCTACGCTTTCAAGGCACAGAAGCAAATGAGAGATACGGGTGGCACTAACATGCACGCCTTAGCGCCCTTGCTCCTACGCGCAAGTCTTGCAGTGTTTCGGCCATGGTCTTGTACTGTGCAAACCAGATCTTTAACAGTGGGATTTTATTACACGCGATGAAAACCCCCGCTTGGTTGTACTTTTGCCTACCTCTTGAGGAAACTGCGCAGGGAAGCTCTAAAATCTGCGATTTTTTCAACAACCATTTTCAAGATTTCTTTCTTTGAAAAAAGGTGCCGAGGTGGTGCAATGGTCAGGCTACTCGCCTCCCACCTAGGCGAACCGGGCTCGATTCCCGGCGGGGTCGCTCCCGGATTTACGCATGTGGGAATCGCGACGGACGATGTCGCTGGTTAGCGGGTTTTCTCGGGGATCTCTTGTTTCCCACGTCCTTGCATTCCATTGCGGCTCCATACTTACCTCTCTTCACCCTCATAGGCTCTCAATACCTCTAAGAGCTGCCAAAATCTCTCCTCTCCCACTCCTTTGAATACACGTAATATGAAAAAATAAAAAATAAAAAAAAAAAATTGGGCTAAAATAATTGATTTGAACTAACGAAGCAGAAATATTTCAGGACCTCTACCTAATAAAGTGTAACGAATCCACAGTGAAGTAGATGGACGCATGAAAATTAGTCGCTAGGGCAGTAAAAATTTTAATTCTTACATGTAGACCACAACTGAGATAAAAAGAAACTGGTTATGGCTTTTAAAACTGCTAAATTAATGGTAAAAGAATAACATATAATTTTTTTTCAATGTTCTTTCCCATTACCTTAATGACCGCGCAGAGAATTAGTTTCATTGTGTAGTATTTTAATTATCCCGCTTTACGTGGGTAGCTTCGTCGGGCGAAAAGAAGGTGGGTTGAGGGAGGGGCTCTTTTACAGTTAGCTAGACGTAAACTTATACCTCCCAACGCATACATCCTTGCGTTATCGAGGACACGAAACCACAAGCAGCATCAACTGACTTTACTATTAACTACGCTAGGAAGGTCGAATATGGAAACTATTGCGTCCTTCTGAGATAGAAATCCCCTGCCTCAAGATACAAATCACTTTAACGTCTTCAAAATTACGTGAATTAAATTCTTTACGTACTGGCAATTTAAACAGAAGAAACGATTCCTTGTGGATTACGTATGAAGCCACGTTAGTTTATAACGGATCATAATATTAAGAGTACGTTACAGTAAACTTCCTTGGCCATTATTTATATGTTATTCTCCAAGTTTTACAATGTATATAGAATTAGTTTGTAATCAAACGGTAGTTATGTACCGAAGGTCTTACACGTATTCTTATATTTTTTAAACTTTAAACCACACTGCTGCAGTGCCGAAAAATAACTACTTTGCGACCAAGTGTTTTATAAATGTCACTTTAAACGTCTACAGTTATGGAAATAAGCATTGATAAAATATCAGTTGCAAAACAGATAGCTCTTATGAAATAATCACAAATCTAATCATAAATTAGGTAATACAGTCAGGCACGCCATTAGCATGAGGCAGCATAATGTAAATAAGTCATTGTAATGCAGATTTAAGTATTCCACTTACATGTTATATTAAAAAATATATGTTACACTTTGTACTGCGTTCAACCTGAAGAACAGTATTTATACACTAGAGCAGTTGTAAACAAACCAGCTGATCCAGTTCACGTATTGCACGGAAAGCTTGTGTAGTTGTGTGGCGCATCTTAAATGCACCAGCTGACAAGCCGTGATTACAGCGGAACAGCGATATCAGCCGCAAAGGTAAGGAAATAACAGTGACAAAAAGACAAATTGTTGTCTACTAATATCTTATACGCGAATAATAATCATAAAAATTTCTAGTAAAATCGGAAGAACTCGAGTGACTTTGCTGTCTATCATTAAGAGGTATAATGACGGAAATACATTAATCGACTGTGAAATAAGAGTTCGTCCATGGAAGCTTACTGCAAGAGAGAATAGAATACTAGATGCTGTTCACAGTTAAATGAGCACTTTTGAAATCATCTTTTTAAAAATGTCGCTGCGCCTGTCTGCATGTTTTAACGGGCACTCTAAATGCCATGCGCCAAGTGAAGTTGGTAACGACGAGAGAGAAAGTAGTACCATATCTTAACGTTGCATTAGAATTGTGTGGGTAAACATATGCGAATATTAAAAAGTTATTTATTTTGCTTTCATATTAACATAATAAGTTTTCTAAAAATTTCACAGTTTCACTTTACCGACGCAAGAATAAAGTGATCAGGCCTATGTCAATGTTAAGTTTACATAAGTTGGAATGAAACATAGTGTGTATACAAGTAGATCTTAAGTAGAGCTTCAAAAAGTGCTCAGATTACCATGAACAGTCTTTATTAAGAAAAACTACGAATAACCTTAAATTAGCAGTATCTACCCTATCTGCATGTGTATATGATCAATTTGAAAATACATAACTCCGAGGTCAATTCGTACAATTCTCAATAGTTCGTGCATGGATCCAGGATACCGAGAATAAAAAACATATGTAAAAAGAACAAAAAATAAGATTTGAAGTTGCGCAGCAATGTATATTCAAGACAACAAAATTCGGGGATAAGTTATAAATTACATATGAAAATAAATTTAATATTTTTTCAAAGTGATGGTAAGATTTTGGTCTGGAGAAAAACGAGTACAGAAGTAGAATTTAAAAATATTCAATCAACGGTGAAGCACGAAGGTGGTGGAATCATGATATACTATAAATTACAGTCTCTGGTGTTGGGAAATTTGTATTTATTGAATGTAACTTGGACAGATTCGTATATTTGATTATTTTCAAAAAGACGCTACAAAAAAGAAAAGAAAAATACAGTAGAAATTGTCCACATGTGGTTGGTGTACTACACTCCGCACACACCCAGTACTCCAGCACAGAGCCCAGATCTGAACCCAATACAGTTTTAACATGCTTACATGTTTTACTATCAGTAAGTTTGTTAATACTGTTACAATATGGCTGAGGGGGTTATCTGAGTTCGTGAGTAATGGAGGTCTTAATAAAAAAAAGTAAAACAAATTTAATTTTTAATTTATTTACATATACATTACTTGCAGCTTTAAATTTAAATATCTCCAATAGTACTCTTTTTATTTCTTAGTAAGCGCAATATTTATCTATATTCCAACTCTAATTAACGTCCTTCTTAATGTCTCTGTTTTATTGTAATCAGTTAACTCACACTCATCAATAACACATGTTCATTCTGTCTGTTGGGATAATCTGAAATGCCTTTCACTCACGCATCCAGTCCAATAGTCCAGCCTACCAGTCGCACTCTTCACTGCCCCGATGCTCGCAGTCACATATTTTCCTCCCGCCGGTCACTTCTCTTGCCACTCGTTGCTCGTCGCCTGGCGCTTCAAGCCGTACAATCGCCCAAACTCCAGACACTCATCAACTCAACTCGCAGGCCCAACACGCTTCTATATTCACTGGCCTTGATCTGGAAGGTTCGCCGCAGCCCGAGTCACGGTGAGAGAAACTAGGGTAGTAAGCCACTAGTAAATTCTTCAGATAAACGCGGAAATTCAATCTGTGGAAGATCAAGAGCGTGCGAGCCACAACAATTTTATCGCGGCATCAGGATGAAGAATGCGTGGCGACACATTTTGTAAGTAAAAAACCCCGATAGGATTATCGTTCTCCTGCCATTCAAACTTTCCGTAGTCACTCGCCGTCCGCTATCATATCATTTTTCTGTCGTCCTCAATCTCTTCGCTCGCTCGGGCGAAGCAAAGCACCGGTACGAAACAATACTTTGTGACAAGCATATAAAGAATTTATGCTATTTAGTAATTTAATATGAGTATTTTTATTGCAATGTCACTGAAGCAATGCCTGACCCGTGTGGGTGGCAACGTAGGATGCAGACCTGACATACCGACCCAGCGGACAAAGGCGGAGTAATTTTGAAAAGGAATATCTGGCTGGAGAAAGAATGCGCAATAACAAGAGACGGGCAGACAATTCCTTTACATCTGACACTCTTTATGTCCCGGCCCCCTGAAGGAACGCCAGTGCGGTTAACGTCTTCCCCCTACTCCATATAGCTGCCGAGAGTCAGAGAGGTTTTATGTATTAAAATTAATAAATATGCTTTTAAAGTAAGAAATAAATGTTAAGGGTTAAATTTTGTAGTACACAAAGTAAAATATAGACCAAAAAATAAAACAAGTCATGCCATTTCCCCGGGTAAATATGCCTTATCCCATACGAAAAGAGGGGCTAGTAACCGAGCTTTGAGATTGGCTGTCTTGTCGAGGCGGGTGCTGTGGGAGGACGTGGGCGATGCCTTGGATTAACTTTGATCTATAGATTAGTATTTATAATATATGAAAGTGTACAGGTTACTACTGCAAGTATATAGTGGGCAAACACTACGATTTGGGGTGCTGGCGTGGTTGGCTGGTATGGATGGTTCGTTTGGCTGGATAGTATGTTTGGTTCTTAAGGCCGGTTCGCGTTTTCTGTTGGTCTGTGATGTGACTTTGTCGCCAATAATTCAAAATCATTGGCCAACTATGCTTACAAAGGGCTTAGATGTATCTAGCTGCTTCAGCTTATGCGGGTCTTTATAAATTCAATGTTTCAAGGACCTATTCCCAATGGTTTGGGAACGGTATCGCCGACAACAATGTAGGCAGTCCAGCTGGAGTCAGCGATGGTACCACCAAAGACGAAGTCGGGGACATACGCCGGTCGCGAGCACGTCATTAAACCAATGCTTCATCATGATATCTACTAACCAATAGCTCGCTGGTTCAAGCAGTTACACAAAATTGAGTATATTTTTATACTTTGGTGCGAAATATATGCATAATTACGACCACAACCATTAATAATATGCATGCTATGCTGAAAGTGTCCAACGCAATATAACTTACCATATGTATAGCTACGAAGGTCAGAAGAGATAAGATGACCTATCATCTGTCGCATCAGACTAAAAACTGTGACGTGATGCGACTTTGTTTACGTTACTATTTTTTGCAGTGGTCGCGATGTTTCATGACCAAAAGCCAATCACGAGTGGAGTGAAGTGGAGTGGAGTGGAGAGATTTGAACGGCTCTTAACAGTGATGTCTTGAGAGTCTATGAGGGTGAAGCGAGGTGATTATGGGGTAGCGTCAGAATGCAAGGGCGGGAGAAACGGGAGATCCCTGAGAAAACTTGCTGAATTAATCACGAGTGATGGTGTGGAGGTGTTGGGGGCCGACGAGATAGGTGATGAAATATAGTGGTGTGGTGGGGGAGATATATTATATCAGGACATTGAGCTGGCTGAATTGATTGCAGATTTTGATAAAGAGTAGGGGGGGGGGGAGTTCTTGCCATGCTGTTAGTTGGGGGAGAGGTAGTCGAACCTAAGCGAGTAATCATATAAGGAATGGCAACTTATTGGTGTGGGTGCAGGGGAACCGACTTATCGGTCGAACTACAGTGAGTAATTGGAGTGGAGGAAACTAATCGGAATGAAAGGGAGATGATGGGTGCCGTAAGCTTGTAGGGGATGCGGTTGGTGGTTGGGTAGCGAGGGGAGGGGGTGGAGAGTCGTGTGGTGGGTCGGTTGCGAGGGTGGATGGTGAAGGGGTTGAGCTATGCTGAGTTAATGGTGAAGTAGGTGGGGAGCCATGTGGTGGGTTGGAGGCAAGGGTGGATAGTGAGGGGGTTCGAGCTATGGCGAGTAAATGGTGAAAGAGGTGGAGAGTCGAGTGGTGCGACGGTGGTGGATGGTGGAAGCAGAGGGTAGAGGAAATGCGTGTTACGAAAAGCCAATATTCGCTTAGGGGTCGGTATTTTGATCGACAATGGTGTCAACAATTCATTGCTACAGGGGACGAAGAGAACCGACTATGTAATCAGTCGCCTGCTGATCGTCGTGATAGGGAGTGTCATGTTCTGCTATGTTTAAGAGAATCAAACCCTCAGGGTCACACACATCCCACACAGTGTTTGGCATCATTAATGTAATTTTTTTATTCTGGCGGTCGGGGTTAGTAATGTAATCAGTTACTCTGTTTTAACAATTTTCCAATTTTTTTTTACTATTTCTTTTTCTTTTTTTTGAAGTTCAAAGTCACTGAAGTCAAGGCTACGAAAGTCGTCCACATACAACATGGCTGCAGTAGTCAGAAATTTAAGCAAATATGGTTGCTGACTCATCTGAATCGTTGGGCCTGGCTAAAAGTCTTTAGCACAACTTGCTGCTATGCGGACTATGTGGCTCATTCCTCTAGGAGCCTCGAATCAGCTTGTTGCTATAGTCGGTTCACGACGGGAAGAAACTTTTGAAAATCAACATTTGAAAAAACACCCTAGCCGTTAGCTACATGCATATAACATTACAAACAGCGGCGAGCGCGGATACAGTTATGCCGTTAGGTTGCCAGCACAAAGAGAGGAAATAGTTCTAAAGTTTTAACGTAATTATTCATTTATCGCTTACAAATGGGTTTCGAAAAGACTTGTATCTTATTATGCTAATTATTAATGACGTGATGCTAACGTACTTTGGTTTCAATGTTTCTTGCATACTCACAAGATCACGCTCAAGGTGAAAGTAGAGCGGCCATTTGTTTACAAACCTTCGTTCGGTGTGTTGTTGGCGAGATGTGGTCGACACACGTGCCAGAGAATTGGTGTGATTATCTTGTTTAACCTATATTAATTCATTTACTGGTTTTTAAAATTTTTTTTTTACATATATCCTCTCTTTATTATTTCTCGTTGTGCCGATTTCTTTCGTTTCTGATACCTGTATAAGAGATNTATCCTCTCTTTATTATTTCTCGTTGTGCCGATTTCTTTCGTTTCTGATACCTGTATAAGAGATAACTCGTAGTGCGCTCTCACGTGTTTAATGTTTTTTAAATTTATTTCAGGTTTGCTTAAAATTTTATTTATTGTATTTTACGTTATATGTTGCGGTAGTTTTTGTGTGGAGTCATGAGTTCTAGCAAGGTGAATAAAAGATAAGTCACCAACGCCAACAGGACATCATTAACCTCACCGAATCGTTGTATTCCCTAATTAGGCGAGGGGAAATGAAACCCTGCAACGTCGCGGAAAGAGCGGCAGAAATGTTGAAACGCTTCAGATCCACAGTTCTAAGGTATGTTAAAATATATGTAGTATTAACCATTGCGTTTGCAAGTTGTGTGTGCTAAGGTCAATTATGTTGGCCTACGAAATGTGTTTACAAGAACATAAAGAAAATTTGTTAATAACTTGATAACATCGTCGAACGTTGTCTACGTGTCTTTTTAACGTTTTATTTGGGTAATTATTAAGTTTAGGGGGCTTTTCTGTAAAAAAAATAACAATAATTTCACGGAAAATGGTATATTTCCACTCCACTAATGATGCAGAACACGAATATACGACGGGCATTAACGTCCGACTAATTTCGTAACATGTGCCCACCTAACCTAACAGAACCTATCCCCACGATGGGTGAATCACTATTTTACATTTTTAAACTAACCTAGGATTGTTGGGTTTTACACTAACCTAGGATTGTAGGGTTATATAGACTCAAATGTGAGTGTATGAATCACCTAACCAAAAGGTGGTATTACAATGTGTAATTAAAAATAAAAACTACTTTGTGTTGGAATTTGTGTACCCCTGCGAGGGATTCTTCATAAACAACCCAATATATACAGTGGAAATTTATTATAAAGACAACTGACAATGGTAAGGAAAATTGCCTCTATAGTGAGTTTGTTATAGTCAATTAATTTTATATAGGTTATGGAGAGATGGTGCATTTTAAGATTCTGAAGAAGGAGCTTGTTTTGTATTTATAAGTTACATTGCGGCATTAATTGCCATTGTTATACGTCACTAAATAGATTACAGTCGATATAACTGGAACTTCCCCTACTATTAAACATATCTGTATCACTTCACTAAACATGAGAGGACATCGTAATCGATGAAATCGCAGTCATAATCTTTTAAGAAAACAATTGTGTATTAATGCATTTCCCCAACACCACTGTTCTACAGCCATTGTCTTTTAGTTATTGTAAATTATCAGTGTCATATTTTTCACTTTCAGTGCTACATAGCCAACCTAATTTGCATAATTTAAAAAGGACCATAATTCAGTTACTGGGTCAACTACAGTTACTGATACCAAAAACATACAAGGGTTTGTTTACAAATGATGTGTGACAATGTGATATGCTCTGCCGTGTGTTAGTTTAGGTTAGTTTAATAGGTGGCAGGTATTGGTTACTATATAACCCTACAATCCTAGGTTAGTTAAAAAATGTAAAATAGTGATTCACTCATCGTGGGGTTAGGTTCTGTTAGGTTAGGTGGGCACATATTACGAAATTAGTCGGACGTTAATGCCCCTCGTATATTCGTGTTCTGCATCATTAGCAGAGTGGAAATATAAGATTTTCAATGAATTATTTTTATTTTTACAGGAAACCCTATAAACTTAATAATTACCAAAATAAAACGTTAAAAATACACGTAGACAACGTTCGACGACGTTATCAAGTTATTAACAAATTTTCTTTATGTTCTTGTAAACACATTTCGTGGGCCAACGTAATTGATCTTAACACACACAACTTGCAAACGCAATGGTTAATACTACAGATATTTTAACATACCTTAGCACTGTAAATCTGGAGAGTTTCAACATTTCTGCCACTCTTTCCGCGACGTTGCAGGGTTTCATTTTCCCTCGCCTAATTAGTGAATACAACGATTCGGTGAGGTTAATGATGTCCTATTGGCGATGGTGACTTCTCTTTTATTCACCTTGCTAGAACTCATGACTGCACACAAAAACTACCGCAACATACAACGTAAAATACAGTAAATAAAATTTTAAGCAAACCTGAAATAAATTTGAAAAATATTAAACACGTTAGAACGCACTATGAGTAATCTCTTATACAGATTTCAAAAGCAAAAGGTATCTGTACGAGAAGGTTAGCACAAATTAAAGTCATACGTTAGGAAAAATGGAATAATAAAGAGCTGATATTAGTATAAAAAACGGATAAATGAAATATTAGGTTAAACAAGAATCGCACAAATTCTCTACAGCACGGCCATCCGGGGGCTTATGAGAGATTGGCGTTGCCATGTTAATGTTGTTGGATGGATTCCTTGAATGTTGACACATTTCATTGCAAAGTATTGTGTCTATAATATGTAATCAAAGTGAAAGTTTTTCTCCCCCACCCAATCCCCCAGTCAAAATCAAACCTATACAGAGAGAGAGAGAGAGAGAGAGAAAGAGAGAGAGACAGACAGACACACAAAAACACAGAGAGACAGATACACAGAGAGCCAGGCACACACACACACCCACACACACACACACGAAACATCTAATTTTTAATACTCACATTTTGGGTTTATGTAATAAAATGTTTTTCGCTTGCATCACATATTCTTTTGTGAGAAATTCTCAAGTTTAAAAACTTTACGCTTGTGGAATATCCATTACTAATATATACATTACTTTTATGATGGGTATGTGCATGTACGAATCCATGTACACACAGACACACACACAGTGGAATGTAAACATTGCATGTAAACATTGCCATGTGACTGCCACATGGCAATGTTTGTTTACCCTTTGGCAGAAGGATACGAAATGTGCTTGAAAGTAGATCTTTACCAGGGCTTCAAGAAAGTCTCTTCCAGTCATGAACCGACTATATGAGAACTTTATGGCTTTCGTATCGAGGAGCCTCGAATCCGTTTCGCTGATTTGAGGACTCAATCGGGACAATTTTACATAATTTTGATGCAAAATCAACCATTTCTGAAGATAATTTTTTTTTTCCATTTTGTCGATAACTTGGCTGCTCCAGGCCGTCGAGCGCAACTCCGGCTGTGACCTCAATCAAATCGGCGGACGGTTTTGGCTCCCATACCCTCATCCTCTGTGCCACATCGCTCTAAATCCTTCAACTTGTCCCTATGCCCAACTAGTTATTGACATTATCCAGTACAGACAAGACAAGGGAACTACGGGCTTATAATTTCGTCTCAACTTTAGTTCAGCCGAAATTTTGCAAAATCAATATTGTGACACACATACAGTAAATACGAGTTCGTAGTTTAGTCGTTATCTCTGTGTTACAGTGTAAAGACAATAGCTAGTTGGGTATAGTGGTACTTTCAGGATTATTATAAAAATATATACTGTGACTTCAAGCCACAAGCAATTCAAGCCTGCAAATTATTAATATGTTTGGTGATGACTGTCTCATCAAAAGTTAACAAAGTAACATTGCCGAATACCTCAAGATTAAAATGCATCCGGTCTTCAAAAAATTTCTGCATTTATTATTTTACTTCAATCTAATAAAACGTTTACATAAAGATATTTATTACAATATGTATATGTAAGAATGTAAACAATGTAGAATAACGGAGAATCCAATATGTCGGGGGAAGGTTCACATTAAGTGTACGACAGCGACAGTCCCGCCAGGGGAGAAGAGAGCTCACCTGTGACCATGATCTGTCCGGGAGAGCCGAGATGCTGCTCGCCTGTGAGCGCGTGGCTGGTCCAGCAGTAGTAGCGCGCGTAGCTGTCGCCGGGAGTGACGTCAGCCACGTGCAGCGACCCGGAGCTCGTCATCACGAACCTGCGTCAACACACCCACCGCACGTGCTTCGCTCACTTCAGCACACACACACACACATGCGCCGACTGGTTCACATGTACCACGCCTTGCACGCCGAACAGTGGAGAGATTTGGGCGGCTTTTAAGTATGTTGAACGCACAACAAATTAATATTCTTATTTTTGTACCAAACATGGTTAAACTCGCACGCATTGCATATGGTGATATTTTCCTACAATAAAAAAATTACGCTTCATATTATTTGAATAATTTGATGTCAAATCCAAATTTTTTTTCTCTTTTGCTGCCGCCATAATAACAAATACAGCACTTAAGTTGTACTAATAAAAATAATTACAACGTAAACTAATGCCGTGGGATACCACTTGACATATACGTAATCACCAAATAACAGTTCATACATTAAAATAAATATGTTAGAAATATGTAAACATTTCCAAATATTAAAAAATTTTTTCATATATATTCCACGGCATAAGTTTACTTTGTAAAATTTTTCACCTGTGTAACTTAGTTAATATTTGCTATTATGGCAACAGCAAAACCGAAAAATTTTGGATTTGCCATCAAAATTATTTAAAAAATATGAAGCGTAAACCTGTTTATATTAGATGAAATTGTCATTACATACAATGCATACGAGTTGAATGGTAGGCAGGTTTTCTTGGGGATCTCTTGTTTACATCGCCCTTTCATTCCGGTGCTGCTCCATACTCACCTCACTTCACACTCATCTGCTCTCGCGATCTCGATGTTAAGGGCCGCCCAAATCTCATCACTAACTCACTCACTTTCCATCCCACCGTGTCACCACCCTCATACTCTATCTCACTGTGTAACACCTTTGTACGTGGATGAACGTAACTCTTGGGTTTTTTGACAATGGTAGGTTGGTCACTTCTTCAGTTTGTAATAAGTAGGTACAAAATCGGGCCAACAACTATCGTATAGTGAAGGTAGGAATACTCTGTAACTCACATGTACATATATGTGCAAAGCATGTGACACTTCGAATGTGTACTAAATGGATAACGTAAAATGTTTTTAATCAAACAGAGTTGGTTGTATAACCTTAAATATATTTTAAAATAAGCTAAAACGCCAAAATTTATATTTCGCTATAATAACTCTAATTTTGATGTAAACTTATCTTTCAGAATTCAATAATGCTGTGTGGCTACCACAAACTACAGCACAGCAAAGAAAATCAAGGAATTTATATGTTTTTGCAACTATAAACATAACCTTAATATTACTTAGCAGAGGTAATTGTGCGTAACGAAATTTAACCTCTGCAATTATTTAATGTTGTTGTAGAATGTTCACTTCCAGCAACATGGAGGCACGAACACATTTAATAAAATTAGTTAATTCAGAAATATTTCTCTTTCACACGCTATTTTAATGTTTCGTGGGGTCGGGTCGACTGTAAGCAATCGCAATTGGCTGAAAACGTCAAGTCCTCAACAATTTCTACAACTAGACCTACACGAAAAATGTTTAACGGAATCCGAAACCAAGAAACTGTATCTTACAAGCATGGCTTCACTGATGATGTTTCGTTAACCAACTATATTTAAACAGTTTTCATGATAAAATTTGACATTATGACAGGGTAATAATGGATTACGTGGAAGGCAGCTGGTGTCAAACTGAGACAAAAGGGAAATATGAATAGTGTAAAGCAGGGGAGGAAAATTGACATGTGAAAAAATCGCGAGGTTATGCTGTCAGTTATTGAAGCATTATGCAGGAAATAGTTCCTAAGTCATATTTATAGGTAGGTTTACTGTTCAGCGTGTGTCGTTATAATGTTAACTGCTGAACGTGGAAACAGTTACACCCATAATATGTCATCCATTTGTAATAAAATGAAGACCACATACGTTACCAATTGTAAAATGCAAATGATTTAATTGACTTCGCAGAAATGTAGTGATATAGGGAGAGCTTGTGGCCAGTACCCAGCGCTTAAAAGGGGCCATGTAACAGACTAGAACGGCAGAAGTCTCAATGTTAATGCAAAATTTCACGATAATTAATTTTTATTTCAATATTTGAAAGATATTTATATAATGCCCACATAACATTAAATATTTGTTGTCAAATTATTAGCCTATAGTTTTAAAAATATAGCACCCAACAATTCGTAAATTTCAGAATACGGGAACCCAAGTTTCTATGTTCCTAATTAACTTTGCCAAATAAATCACATGTCATGAGATCTATATAATGTACACATTTGATTAATTAAGTATTAATGATATTTAACAATCGGTACTCAGGGTCCGGCATCCTGAATAAAATTTATGGGTATTTCTGTTTTGTCAACACATTATTATTCATCGGAGAGAAAATAATATTAATATTTATTAGTTTACTAGGAGCATAGAAGCTTGGGCTCCCATATTACGAAATGTTCGACTTTTCGGTGCTATATTTTGAAAACTATAATCTATTGAATACAAATATTTAAATTTTCGTAGTCCTTATACAGAATGAGTATAAATGAATACCCCCAACATTGAAGGTCTATATTATCACAACCAAACAAACCTATAACCTTGATTGACCAATAAAATGAATCGTGGAACCGTGAAGTTTGTTTGCCATACAATCATAAATGTTCATTGTGATCACCACGAGTAGTCCAAACGACATATACGCGATAATCAAATTTGTTCCACACTCTTGTCAGCATGTTCGGTGTTACGGTTTGGATGGCGTCCGTAATTCTCGTTTTTAGGTCGTCAATGTTAGCCGGCAATGATGGACGAATCACTTGATACTTTATGTATCCCCATAGAAAAAATCGCATGAGGTAAGATCTGGGCTTCTTGGGGGTCAGTGATGAACAGCTTGGTCACCAGCTGCTCCTCGACCAATCCAGGGTTGTGGCAACGTCTCGTTCAGGTATCCGCGAACAGCTAGGTGCCAATGGTGTGGCACCATAAAGGAAACATCAGACCCCCCCTTCACATTGACGTGACGAATGCGAGCTTGCTACCTTCTCACCACCTCAAACCGAGAGTTACGAACGCCATCCAAACCGTTACACCGAACATGCTGACAAGAGTGTGGAACAAATTTGATTATCGCGTATATGTCGTTTGGGCCGATATGATGGGGCAACGTATGCACCACCGTCAGCTACCTGCCCAAATCACTGGCTGTAGGCCTCGTCGCATCCCTGCTAGTGTAGCCGTTAGAGGTGGCTCTACCACATATTGAATGCGTGATTTGCGGATGCTAAACAAAGTGCCATCTATGCACGAAAAACTAATCATTAACCTACTTGTTTGTACGTTATTCTATAGGCTGTTCACGGTAAAATGAATACTTTTGAGGCCCTAGTTACTTCTTCCTTTCAGCCAAATTTTATCCTTTAACCATCTTTTAAAATAAATATTGCCATGTAAGTAATACTGTAAACGCAATGTATATATTCCACCGCAATTGGAAGTTAACGTCTAAGGCTAAAATAAAATATATCTATTGACTATTATTCCAGATGAGGGGGTCTTTCAAAAGGGCTTACTTTACCGTGAATAGTCTATATCAACCCGTGATAGTTTAATAAAGTTTCATGTAAGGAAAGAGCGGTGTAGCGATTTCCATCTTCAGCAGTATTTTACTAAACGATAATCGTCGGATAGTAAGCATTATTAATATCCTTAACTTATACTATTTTTAATGGTACGCATTACATAATGTGACGCCAAAAATATAATTATATGCTTTTTTGATAATGTAATATGTAAAAATTACAATTGCATTGATTTTTTTAATACACAAGTGATATAAACTAAACCAGAGAAACCAGATAATCTAAAGTAATAAATAACCGGGAATAAGCTTAATAATTTTTTTAATCGCACAGTGGAAAAACGTTGCCCCGTAAATTGTAAAATTAAAGAATCCTTTCATAATTTTTTTAATTTTTGCGTTTCCTGAAATTTTGTCAAATAGTTTTTGCTGAACACAGGCGCAAACGGTTAATTGTTTTATATGTGGTTTGATGTATGAATAGTTTGTATTCATAAAACAGTAAAATTGCGATAATGTCATGCGTTTGTGCAATAACTACTCACGCCATTTTTTAAATATTTTTTTATAATAAAATTTAAACTAATGCCTACAAGTTGTCCAACGGTGGCTACATTAAATTTTTTAGCTATGTATCGTCCGATTTAGCTTCCGGTCGACCTGTTAATACCAGTCGCATATATTTTTTACTTCCGAAAATACGTGAAAAAATATGAGAGCAACAAAATATTTATTGCGGGTGGCAGAGAACGTGGCGCACGGGATAAGGCAGCAGGGGATCTCTAGCGTACTTAGTATTTTATCGCAGCTACATAAACCTTGGCTGTATCCCGCGAGATACGTGCTAGACGGCAGACATAAAAATGAAATGAAGATTAAACGTGTATATAAGGCAGACATGGATACAAGTTTCATAGTCGCAATTTACTTAGAAAAAAAAACTGTTTTACACCTTGAAGAGACAAAATGTAGAACCAAATACAGACATAAAACGGATGCCGCCTACAAAATAAATCGAGGAAAATATCGGTTGTAGGAACAAAATTTCTGTACCCATAACACATCTAAGATTGCTTATGTACGGACAGCAAACAGATCAAAGGCGGTTTTCATCTAACTATGTTTTACCAATATAGTAACAGCAACAGAAGTGTATGTTCTGTTCCTGTCTGTGACAGTATCTGTAACTATGTACATAGTTCCTACAGCAGAGCTAACTGTCCATACTATAGAACATACAGCCCCATCTACACAACAACTGCACGAATATTTGGATTGTTAACACACAAATAATAATTAACAGATTACAGAAGTTTGGTTGCTGCTGCATGAAACCAGATTACAGAGTTTAACTGTTGTCGCTTCTCTGCTGTTTTTTTTTCCAGTGTATGCATTTTGATCTGTTATGTTTTATAAGAGCCTGTTCACCACCATTTACAAATTTCCAGATGCATGTTTCTGTGTGTGTCACACATAATTGAAAATCACTGGTAAATACTTATTCTGGAATTTATTATATATTAATTTAATATTTTATTTTATTGAGGGGCCACAGTGGCTGAGCGGTTCGACTGCTCGCTCCCCACAAAGGCTACCCGAGTTCAGTCCCCGGCCGGGTCAATCCCGGATTTTCGCAAGTGGGAATCGTGCCGGACGATGCCACTGGTCGGTGAGTTTTCTCTGGGATCTCCCGTTTCTCCGTCTTTGCATTCCCGCGCTGCTCCATTCTCACCCCATTTCACCCTCATCGGCTCTCAAGACCTCATTAAGGGCCGCCCAAATATCTTAACTGAACTCAACTCAGATCTCTTTCTTGATTTCATATTGTCATACACGAAAAAAAACACTTATTCTGTGGCAACTGTAATAAAACTACCAATTGGGTAATTGTTTGTTATCTGTTAGTCATCAGTAATTAATGTTACCAGTAATATAAGATACAGTCAAAATTTTGATGTAAACTCAATACTGAATTCTTTATTGCAATGTTAATTGGTACACACCCCTTATGAGTTACTCTATGTACATTAAGGTGTTGCTTATGTTGTCGGAAAAATATCGTGTAACATTAACAAGACTGTTTATGTACACAGTTTTCTTGTTTTTTATTTGCTTTTATGCGAAATTGAATGAAGTTTTCTCAACAGAAGTCGTACATAAAGTCATAATGTAACAACAAGATTAATACACTGAAGAGCCAAAAAAACTGGTATAGGCGTGTGTAAGCAAATAACAGAGGTATGGAACCAATCAGAGTAACGCGATGCGGTCGGCAGCTAGATAGGTTACTGCTGATACAATGGCAGGTTGTCAAGGTTTATGTGAGTTTCAACGTGGTGTTATAGTTGGTGCACGAGAGATGGGACATAGCATCTCCGAGGTAGCGATAACATTTGGATCTTCACGTACGTCCATTTCACGAGTGTACCGTGAATATCGGGAATCCGGTAAAACATCACATCTTCGACATCGCTGGGCCGGAACGGGACAAACGACGACTGACGAGAATCATTAAACGTGACAGACGTGCAACCCTTTCTCAAATTGGCGCAAATTGGATTTGTGGACTGCCCTGCAGGATTCATGATGTGAATTCCCTCATGCATACCTTCAGACATTAGTCGAGTCCATGGCACGTCGTCTTGCGGCNCCTACACGATATTAGGCAGGTGTACTAGTTTTTTTTGGCTCTTCAGTATATATATAGTTTCGGCACAGTATTTCTTTTCTTTGTTATAAAATTAAAGCAAAATAAGTTAACATTATTGGTACACAGCTCTTCCTTGTGTGACGGAGTGTCCATCACATTTGCCTCCCTTTTCTTTCTGTTTCCAATATTTCGGTATCCCAGGTGGGCGTGATATTATTTGTGTAACATAACAGTGTGTTTGATTTGATTTAATAGGTTTTTATTACATGGAATAACACTGTATATAATTGGCTTGAATTAATAAAAATGAACATTGATAATTGACTTTTGTTTATCAGCGTACATACACTCTTCTACAAAAATTTGGAAGGTGGCGAGACAGCAACTGAAAAATAAATGAAAAAAGTAAGGCTTAGTTGTTTATTTTTTATTTCTATTTAATAGGTTTTATGCAGTGTTGTATACGTGTAACTTACGTTCCAGCCCGTTACTGGGCAAGTATGGGGTTGATTAATGGCCTTGTTGCCGCACTGAAGAACGGAGAGATGCGACGTCCCGATGTTTCACTTGCTGTTGCTGCACTTGCCAATCACAGTCGCTGTGCGGGTTGCTTGCTGATGAAAGATGGGCATTTAGCTTTCGTTGCTAAGAGGCGTCCCTTGGTTATGTTACGATCGACTGTTCCGTATGTAATAGCAGTACTTGATTGTGATTCGCACTGGATGATGTAATTTGATGTCCTTCGATGTAGATTATTGTTGAGGCTCCCCAACAGGGCCGTGCGTTGATAGACACGGGGGTCGCGGGGATGGAGCGCCGACCAATATTAAGACGGGTGCGCGGGTAGCCTGAGGGCAGATTACGGGCGCGATTAATTATCGCTCTAAACGCAGCCGTAAAAATCGTGGCTGCAATAGTCGGTAGCCGGTGCCTGACAGAAGGGATATTTATCGCTCTAGTTGGGCAGCAAAACAGTCCACCTGCCAAGCGAGCGGCGAAAAGTGCAGTGCATGTTACTATTTACATCTCTATTGACACTACTGATCTCACTATTAACATTATCTATTTTGGTATTTATTTGTAACCTAAGACTTTCAACTAAAAATTCGCAGTGCTTCCATGTCTGGCGATATTTTCCTGGTTAGCATCCACAAATTTATAAATAACTCCTTCGCCTATTAATACAACAATTATTATATTTACAAATTTATCCTACTTGTTAACATCATGCTCTAATATTTATTGCAATTTTCTTTCGTAAATAAAATACCTCCATCCCACTTCCTACACAAGTGTTGAAATTGTCTCAAAGTCTGTGGGCTAAACAAGGTTCGTTAAGGGATGGAGGTCGTAATTAAATAAAAGAGTTAATTATTAATTCTTAATTTATATACGATAATTACAAAGAAAGTGCTCTAGTCTAAAAATCTAACAATAAATTGATATATATTGCTATTTACAATTAATAAAGTTGTCGCTACTAGGCCACCCGAGTTATACAGATTGATATCTTGTAGTTTATATAGTTAAATTATTTTGGTGCAGACTAAGGACACCTGTGATTGTTGCGTTAGGGGTAAACAAATACTCGTATTATTTAGCACACCAGTATTTTATTAGTCTGAAGGTAACATAGGTATTTACACACACTGGCGAGACTGAGCCCCACCTGCAAGTCGTAGGCCTGAAGGTCTGGTGGGCTGAATACTATGCGTCCGGGAAAGTTGTTGAAGGGAGATGTTTCTCTACTTATCTGTGACTGCGGCTTTTGGTGAGTTGTCTTCGTTGGTAGCTGAGGCATGGTGAGTTGGGTTGCCCTTTATCAAGCCCTCGGACTGCATCTTGTTGGCATGCTGTACTCAGCTGGCTTCTTCCTGCGGCTTTGGCTGTTTCTTTCGGAAGTCCGGGATGGGTTTCCGGGACTTTGTACTTCCTCGGCGACCTCGGCTGGCATTATTTGTAGGAGAGCGCGTCTCCTCGGCTGCGGTGACGTCCACAACGGTCCGGCTCGCGTTTCTGACTTCCCCACCTCGGAAACTGCCACTACGTTTTCGGAAATGAACTCATAAGAACTCGGCACTTTTACTAGGTTTGACTCGGGAATTTACACATAAAATTTCGGCGGTTCCTGTGCTCTCTCCTCGGTGTCGTCACAATTGTCTTACTGACTGACTGACTGCTTGCCTCGTCGCCATCCAGCGCACGACTTCGTCTTCTCGGGGAGTGGCGCCTCTCGGACTGGGGCTGCCACTCGTCTCCGGGAATTTACTCATATTCTCGGAACTGTTCTCTTCTCGGGGAATGGCGCCTCTCGGACTGGGGCTACCACTCGTCTCCGGGAATTTACTCATATTCTCGGCACTGTTCTCTTCTCGGAGCATGTCGCCTCTCGGACTGGGGTTGCCACTCGTTTCCGGGAATGTACTCATATTCTCAGCACTGTTCTCGTCACACGACTGATTAATACCATTTCGGCTTCTTCCATTTCGGCTGCATCTATCTCGTCTCGCAGCTGTACTGCCGAACAACTCCCGCCTTGGCTGGTGATAATTGCTCCCGAACAACTGACTGCGAACAACTGATTGTACATTACTGCCTAGGCTGAGTCCGAACTACGGCCTGGTGATATGACTGCCTCTCGCCTAACTGCCTTCTCTGTCTCGCATCGCGGCCGCCAAACAACTCCTCGTCAACAACTGATTACCACTGACCCCGAACCTTGGCTGCTCCTGAATTTAACCCATCTCCTGCTATATTAAAGTTGGCTGTCAGCAGTTTATTGAAAGAGAAACCGGGAAATCCCCTGTTTACCTAACGTGTTTTTGTGTAGGATTTCATGTCTTGTCAGCTGCTTGCGTGCTCCAACTGCGGTGGAGGGAGGGTGGGGTAGGACGTTTTCGGGGATTTCTGGGAGCTGTGTCTGCTTTAATTCTCGTAGGGGGCTCCACTGTTTCCTTCATAGAGGGCTTATATCAGCTTATTCTAGGGACTTACCCTGTTTCTCTCAACTTCGGTTCTTCCCCGGAAGTTTCGTTGTCACCTGCCTGCCCTGGCTGGCTGCCCAGGACAACTATAGCAGGTTGTGAAAACAGTGTAATGCCTATCCCCTGTACCCATCACACATCAAAGTCAATCAGTACAATTTACAATTACCTCAAAGATATTTATATAATTAAATAAGTAAAACCATTCCCAATAAACAGTGTATCAAAACCTATTGAATTACTTTACAAATTATATGTCAATATGTGACAGTTCCAATATTTACAATAAAATCCTATCACATGTCCATACAGTCCCACCTCAGTTTAGTCCAAATTCCATCAGTTTGCAATGTTATAGAGTTCTCCGAGCGCCCTCGTGCACAGTAGCCTTCACTCGTCGGGTTTCACGCCCTCTCGTCCTTTCACACTACAAACACCTCGTCCACCGGGGCAGACGGCGTGGAGGGGGCAGACGGCGTGGAGGAAGAGGAGGGTCGAGGGGGTCAACCCTCCCACAGCGCCGGCCTGTACGTAATGGGAGCTTGCACCCGAGGCGAGAGCTCACGCACGTAACAGTATGAAATATACCGTATGTAAATGTCTGTATTCAACCACGCATATACCAATTGTATTTATGCCACCAAAAAAATGGTTGTGGTACTGTAATTCACTATTTGCATACAATACCACATATGCTTACAGTTTTAACCACGGACGAAATATGGAAACATTCGTTTGTATAGTTTCTATCGCCCCTAAATTATGTAAAGATATTTATTTGTAAATAATTAAAACAAAATTTCAACGACAAATTTCATTTCCATATTCAAAACCAGATTGATCCAGTCACGGACTTTAACTTGTGAGAAACGTGGCGAACGTTGGGGAGAAACGTTGGCACCTTAATAGGTGGTGACCCTAATTATTTATTTCACAAAGTTATAACTCCGTGAAAACATTTTCAGCTTCGATAATCCGAACGTTTTGAGCTCATTCGTATGCACAAAATCATTAAAACGAATACACTTAATATGGCGAAATGCGATAGATAGTATAAAGAGTTACAGATTAAATTATTTGCTAACTTGCCAATTATATTTTGATTTTTTGCGTCCATTGACTCCCACATTTCGACTCCGACGACTGCTTTCGAAACAGCCATTCAGGCATCTGTTTTTATTTTCTTGTCTTTTTAATCTAAAGTCTTGGTGTACTACAGACACGGATACTTTTCTACCTCTGATATAATCAGTTCACTGTCTCCGTGATCAACAGCCATTGCAGTACACGCTGGTTTTGACTCTTCTATAGACACTGCTGTAACTCTCGAGTAACGAGGGACCACTCTCACACTACGCACCCCACAGACTTGTCCTGCGACAAACGTTGTCCGTGGGCAAAGGGAACATGACAATTGTATCCTGAAAAAAAAGCCCGGGTCCATTCCCGCGCAACACGACCTTGAAGCCGCCCCGCAGTAGGTCCAGGCAAGTGACAAAACTGGTTTAGTCTGCCACCTTCCGTTTCCGCCAATGGTTTCTATTTCACCAGCGATAATTATTGCTGAACTTCAGCGGGTAAAATCGCTCGTGTGGCTCTACCTTGAGAGAGAGAGAGAGAGATTCTTCGCCGAAGACAGCGCTGGCATGCGCCGGAAGTACGGCCAGAGAGACGTCGATGGGAGACTGCGCCGAGAGGAAAAATGCGTTGATGACCAGAAATGAGCCTATGCTTCACAGCAGTGGTGAAATTCTTCGTGAGATTACAGAAGCTTTTCTT
>NQII01000825.1:358743-423073 GCA_002778355.1 Clitarchus hookeri | reverse complement strand
GGGGGGTTAATACTTAGTATCACACCGAGGAGTTGGTGACACACTTCAACTTTTCCCGTACCTTGAGTCAGCCGTGCTATTTGTGAGTTTGTCTTCGTAAAACTACAAGGCTAAGTGATATTTATGAAGAAATATTAACATGATTATGTAAAACGAAGGAATTGAGGGGCACGATTTCAGAAGATATGTGTCAGGGAAGTGGTAAAGAAACGGCGATTATGGAAGCTGCAAATGTCGGCTCTGTGTTAGTTGAGTGAGTGAGTGAAGAGATTTGGGCGGCTCATAACATCGAGGTCATGGGAGCCAATTAGAGTGAAGCGAGGCGAGTCTGGGGTAGCGCACGAATGCAAGGGTGGGGGAAACTGGAGATCCCGAGAAAACCCGCTGACCAGTGGCATCGTCCGGCACGATTCCCATATAAGAAAAACAGGGGGCGACCCCTCCGGGAATCAAACCCGGTTCGTCTTGGTGGGAGGCGAGTAGTATAAACCACTATACCACCGTGGCCCCCTGTGTGAGTTGAGTTGAGGATTGTGTGTGTCGATAAGATCAGACAAACCACTGCCGGCATCGAAAGGTGTTTGGTAGGGAGAATAATCCCGGATCTGTTCTGGTTGATTGGAGTGAGCATCTCATGAGCACTAGCAACACATTCGAATGTTCGATTAGGGGAGTACCCTTGGCTCTTTGGTTATTGAGGAAGGAGGCTGTGTGTGTGTGTGTGGTCATGAGAAGGACATGGATGGTGGAAATAATCTCCTCTCGTGGAGCCTCTCATTAATTTTTAAAGTAATTTTTGTAACACCAATTAATTATGAGTTTTATACCCTTTTATAGTAAATTTCATAATTTAAAGCCATATTGTTTGGGTTTGTGTTCCATGAACAGCGAGTAGATAGATTTGGCCGATCTAAGAACAAGGACTGGAGGCTGTGGATCAACCACCATCTTGGATCCGCCATTTTGGATGACATCACAGCCATCATCTTGTTTTCGCCCGTTATATTGTTTCCGGCCACCATCTTGTTTCCGGTCGCTATCTTGTTTTCACATGCCATCTGGTTTTTGGCCACTGTCTTGTTTCCAGATGCAGTCTTATTTCCAGTCACTATTTTGTTTTCGCCCGCCATATTATTTTACAATTACTCACCTTTGCATCTGTCACATGCTGTAGTTCTCTCGTTGTCCACTAGAGTGAACCACCAATCTCTGTAATGATGTTTATTGCTGCAAGAGTGTGCCACATTACACACCTTCGTTTGAACCCACCATCTTGTTTGCAGTAGTTCATTCATCGCCTGCTAGGAGGTGCTGGTGTCGCTCTAGCTCGGCCGCTATGTTGGCTCTGGAGTTGGCTGCTAGGGGTGCTGCTATCTAATTTCCGCAGAGCTCATAATATCGTCTGGAGGAGGGCGGGATCGAACTACCGAACCTTGGGTCAGTATGCAGAAGCCATAGACTACTCAACTATCGGGACATGTGCTGGGACAAGGGTTTAAAAGAAGTAATAGCATGTGTGTGCAGTGGAGAATAAATATTTTGTCGTAATGTTTCTAAGGTATAGTAATAATTTTTTTATATAAGTTTTTTTGACTGTCCCAGATTTTTTTTTCATATAGTCATAGGCATTCAGTAAAGAATTTTTCATGTAGTCGTAAATATATTTTAAATATGTATTTTTCTTTTGAAATTTGTATAATTTTTAAGTATTTTATTTTTAAAAAATATTGAAAGATGTACTTTAGAAATAAAACACATTTTTTAATTTTATTTCTTATTATGTTTAAAATTTTTATGTAATTTTTTAATTAGAGGCATTTATTTTGTGTTGGTCATCCATTCTCCCCTTACCACAATATACCCACCCACTCATTCCCCATCCCAAACCCCTCGTCGCTTCTCCCTACTTCACAACCCTTACTTTTTTTCCCATTGGCTAGTTTGTCAGAGCCAATAAGGCACCATCGCCTACCCCCTTCATTGCACTCATATACCTGCATATAAAAGGTCTCTGGACCCAGTATACTGCCTGCTGCTGCTATCTTCGTCACCTGCTCGCCTTAAAGCATACAGTTTATTTCTCGTCTGAAATTTGCTCATCGCCAAGCTGCAGATGTTTTGTGTTCTGTCCCAGTGGGCAGAAAATAATTTTGACGATCGTCGCATATGGGAGGCTACGGTCACTTGCGGCCATATATCCAGATAATGAACTGGCCTTTGTACCAAAAGAGTTCCTGCTGACATATGCACACCAAGAAGTTCGGTATGTGTACAAGAGACTTCCAGCCTACCTGCAGCAAGACGAAGATATTCTCAACTTCCTGCCTTGCAAGGAGTGCATTGAAGGTTACACGACTTCCGTTCCGGACACTCATTCCCGCAGCTGGTGCAATGTGCTAGGCCTAAAAGTAGCAGCAGCCACCACCAGAACCACCTCCTACATCGATGAAGGGTCCGCACAGTGAACAACACGAACGGCTCTGCAGAGAAAGTGACCACCCATCTCTTACAGCTGATCAGATCAGGTCTCCGACCCAGTACCACCTTCACCTCGACGACATACGAACGACGAATGGCTTCCAGCTCATGAAGGCTCCATGCAAACCACGATCGCCACCAGCAGCAGTTGGTTAATGCCCACCACAACTACTCCCATCACACCACCACGATATTCGATGCACGAGGTGATGTACACCAGCTCCTTCGAGTCAGACATAGTGAAGTGTTATCCCAACACCATCCCCAGGTTCCAACGAGTGGAGTACTGGCTAGGCGACTCATGGTATGAGGATGCTGTGAAAAACATAGAAACCTGTGATGGTGTGAATTATTCCCGCCTCTTCTACACCCTGCTGCCTGTGTAAAATCCAAGCATTATGAACGCTGAATGCAAGTCAAAATTGTATTTTATGGACAGAATACAGTGCGATGGTGAAACCTGCGCAGTGTACAGCATGAGGCCGGACATAACCCTACTATGAAGCACCGACGAACTGTTGGAGCTAAGCAAGTTTGAAACAATCATAATTAAAGAAGGCATCCAGCGTAAGGACTACGAAATAAGACCCAATGGAGGGGGGAAGGGGGGGGGCAGGAAACAGTGCTTCGCTTCAGTGAAGAATGCGATAGCGAGATGCATAGACTCCTATCGTACGAAGAAGCTGACACGATTCCATTCGTTGAGCGGACCATGACTTGTCGCAGACTGTTGTGCGAGGCAAAAACAAGCTCACTGGATGAGGACGGGGAAGGACAGTGGAAAATAACAAATAATATAAATAAAAAGTGTTTCGAACAGAGCAACATAGTGTGAAAAAATTTATAGTTGCCAATTATATTTTTAGGCACACAGTGTGTGTCGGTTTGTGTAAACAAAACAGCAGGGAATTTTTTATTAAAAAAACTTTGTGTCTTAAAAATTAACTTGCTGATATATCTACAAATAATGCACAAATATGATGCAACATAAATGCAGAAAACAAAAAGGACGTTAAAAAATCTTTTTCTTGCTGGTCAATGTAAACTGATATTGCTTAACATATATGTAAAAACATAATAATAGATTTGTAAATAAAATATGTGTATAATTTAAAAAAAAAATTTACCTGTTATTTTACTGTTTGTCATGTGCCTCATAAATTCAGAAAAAAGGTAGTGTAAAGTGTAGTGGCGAAAAAATTTAGTAAACGTTCTGTTTTTAAAACAGAGAAAATAAACTAATACAATAAGGAAATAAATTATGGAAAAAATTACTTTCTGAATAAATATGTATACCATTTAGGTTACTGTAGTTGAGTTTGCGAGCACGTGTTGACAGGCAGGGCAGCTGAACTTGACAAAAGGTTAAAGAAAATCTGTACTTGCATGACAAGAAGAGCAGTGTTAGCATTTTCATGTGTCTGCACCTGCGTGGTGTCTGGTAACTGCACATGTGCATGTGTACGTGCTTCCATGTCTTGTTCACAACCTGCATAGTTTCAGATAGCCTAAGTCAACATGGGTGGGAATAGCTGTGCTAGCATTTTCACAGGCTTGCACCTGTTTGGTGTCAGGTAACTGGAGTTAACTAATGATGGAAAAGAGAATAAGTCAGCAAGCTTCACGAGCAAGCACTGGCTCATCCAGAATGGTGGCGGAGTGGAGGGAGACAGCAGAGAGGGGGAAGCTGATACAAAAGTAGTGGAGAAGGATCGTAGTATTAGTTATGACCTTACTTTCATCACATGTCTGCACAGTTCCGATCTGAAGATGTAGCCATTTACTCCGATATTACCGTGGGCTATCACAGAGTTTACGTCTGGATACCTGTATGCCAAAGCGAATATAAAGCTGCGATGTACTGGAGCACTGGGTCAGCATGAATGAAGAGGACGGTTTCTTTCAGCTTGGTTCCAGTACTATGCTGCTTTATTACCTGCCCAGTGTAAATCTCCGGCCAGACTTGAAGCTGCCCTGTAGTACAAGTGAGCTGATAAGCCAAGCAAAAGATAAACGCCTACATCAAGTTTGGAGTCATAGCAAAATTGTATATCAAATATGAAGACCAGACATCAGACATTTACAAGATTATTTGGTGGTCCGAGCATTGTAATGGAGATCGTCACACCATCATTTTGAACCATGACAGAACAACTTGGGAGACTATGTTCACCTCAGTTACCTGCGATGTGTACACTGCATTCGTACACTGAGCATCAGTTTTCATCCGGTCTTCGGCCAACAATCCGCCATGTTTTATCCAGAGCAAGAGTACTGGTGTGTGCACCCGGGCTTCCAGAGTGTGGAATATTTGTGTGGACGATCATCACAGAAGAACATACATGCAGACATGTATATTGAACTTTTTACAAAGAGTGGCGTGAAGTTTAGCTACTTATTTTCTAAGGGCTCTAAAGACTTGGGTGATAGACTGCAGATGTGGGTTCCATTGCAAGAAGAGGATATATTTCTGTCAGTGAAGAGATAAATTAGATTATTGAAGAACTCAGAATTGGAGGCTTTATTGAATGACATATCACGTATGTGTGTGATTTGGTTAAGAATACAAATAAATATAATAATTAGAATAATAAAAATAATTGGTTTTAATGTTTTTAAATTCGCATCACCTTAGAATTTACCTACTGCCATGTATTTTATAAATGTCAGGTAGGCTGCCCACTCACTTCCCGATGAACAACAAACATTGTTTTTGCACTTCTTGCTACGTCTATTCAGACTATTGCTGTGGGCGATCGCCACGTCGCAGTTATCACAGCAGTAAGTTTTGTATGCAATGCTGAAAATGAAATGGCTACTTTCATGTTGCCGTGCACGACTGCTTTACAGTAGTAACATTGTTTCCGCGATGTAAGTGGCGAATCTCCAGAGTCCGTTGCTGTTGACGATGCAGTCAGTGTTACAGATGGTAAGTCTTCAACCATTGATTCCGTCTTCATATTGTAACAGTTTACGCGATCACAGTATATGAATGTAAACATAACTATATGCTTTTGCCACACTCGATGACGAAGTGAGAACCACTTTTACATGATGTATGCTTGTATACCATTACCACTACATGGTTGTTCGTGTTGCCCGTCTCAGGTTGTCTCAGTGTAACCTGCTTATTTGTATTTATAAATGTCTGGTAGCATTCGTGTATTTGTGATGAACATACATGGAGTACGGTTTTGTACAGAATATTTGTTGAAGATATAGTTTATTATGGTTGTTGCATGATGTGTTCAATACTTAAATAGGCAGATATAACACAGAAGTTTTAATTGCTTATCATGTTGTATTTTAACTTGTGAAATTATTGGACTCTAAGGCGATTGAACCTACGATACCTTATTCTCAAGGATGGTGCACTGTCTCCAGCACCATCAGGGTACATGAGTTATTCCTATAAAATCTCAATAGCATAAGTAAAAAGTATGTATTTCATTCCAAAGTTTGCATAAATATTTTCTCAAAGGAAGTACAATTACAATAATTGCAAGTGACTAGTGGTTTTCTTAGTCGGTGATGTATGCCATGCATGGAAAGGCAGGATAGATATTGTGGTCTGTGCTTATGTTGAGTTCACAGATAGCTACGAGATTCCCTCGCAGTCTCCAGGTCTTCTGTGTATGAAACAGTTACACCAATTTTTTTCAGTTAAGGTAAACATCTTCTCTTTATATTTTGGGATTTCAAAAAGCAGAGTACATACATAGTCGAAATGTATGAGATGAGTGCTGAGATGACTCCTTACTCGAAATTACAAAGTTCTTACATTTAATGTTATTACCATGTTACGAAATTTTGTGGTGAGCGATTCATGGGTAATTCGTTTCATATTGTGCTTAGAGCTGCAGTACTTTAAATTATATGTATTCGAAATAATACCTGTATGTAATATTTAAAACGAATTAAATTGTTACCATGTTCTGTATTAATGCAGTCTTCTCGTAAAGGGAAGTACATGTGTGACTCGGCTGGTGTACCCCTCTGGAGCCTGCTGCATCTCTCTCGGCTAGTGTTATGTGCCACCCTTTCGACTTGCCGGGACCTGCATGATGCCCACACCGTCGGCCGACCACATGGCCAATGGAAACAAGATGGTGACAGGAAACAAGATGGCAGAATCAAAGATGGTGGATGGAGCTAAGGCACCGCAGCTCCCAGCCCCTTTCCTCAAGGTCTGTCGGCCGACCACCTGGGCTACCTTTAGCATAGTCTAACAGAGCGTACAGAACCCGAAGTTTGTGTAATATGGGATTGCGAGAGTTGGTAGGTTCTTATAATTATTTTCCTTTACATTTTATATTTATGTATTTTTTCATTAGTGTGTAGCATTGTTGTCCTTATTGTTCCTGTGTTTCTCGGCTTCGCAACAGTATTTTTTATAGTAATGTGACGTACAGCATTCAAAGCCTGCGCTAAATGGATTTGTTGGTAAATGCTTATTACTATTAGCTTTTATAATACTATTTTTATATCTGTTTGCATCAGCATGTAGTAGTGTCGTCTTTCTTGCGGAACTAATGGTTTAAATGTATGTTCTTTCGTGGCAAGCAAAGGAACACAGTCTTTGCAAGTCGCATAATGTGTATCGCACTTGATGCATTGTAGAATTTTTGTTAGGTTGGACCTCGTGATTATTGGTTCTTTTTCTCGTCGGCGAGAATTCTAGCTTTACTAAACTTCTTGGCGCGATAGCAACACTGATATTACTATTATGGACTGTGGCTTCATTGGGTATTTTTTTATATATTGTGCCTGGTTATGACATCATGCTCGTGATGTACTTCCGTATATGTCAATCCTTTATTGTTTGTTACATGACTGCTTTTTTCATGTATAGGTTCGTATAATATCTTTTGCATTCGGTTTCCCAGACACTCATTTTAGGCTTATGGTGTTCTTTGTATTAAGGCATACATGCTTTAATCCAACCTGTGTATATGTTTATTATGTATATCTGGTTATCGGTGCAATTTTATGGGATTTTATATTATTGTAATGTGTGGCTGTTTGTTACGGGTTACCCATTCTAACAATGCCTCGGGCCACTGACCCTTGTTGTTGGGTTGACTGTGTTTGTTTATATTACTTTATATATATGTATATATATATATTACCATTACCCGCGACTATGTATAACGTCATCGTAGTGCATTAGTATATACCTTGATTTTTTTCACATATGGTTGTTGGTTACCTATTACCCATTCTAGCATTTATTTATATATATATATATTTACATTTATTTACACAACATGGATGTAGGTGGGCGAAGGGAGGCTAGCTGTCGATGAGGGGATGCGAGTTTGTTGATACCTGTGGTAGCGCAGAGGACGAGAGTGGTGATGGGCGATTGTCGAGTGCATGCAGGCCGACGCCTATGCATGCTATTTCAGGCTCTACTTTCCTTCATTCATCGGTAACTTTGCGACAGACTTGTATGTGTACCTAGTTTTATTATATGTACATGTGTGGATGGTTGTTAGATGTTCGCAAAATTCAAAGGTTCGGAAATGCCTAATAACTATGTTTATAACAGGGCTTAAGTCCTACTTGTCCTTATCTCCTTGATTGCAGTCGGAAATTCAGTCAGTGATATGAATTTGACAATCATTGTTTTAGCAGATAGGAGATGGCAGATTCATATGCTTATAAGATGGCTTAAGGCATAATTTACCTCATGATTGATATGTATTTGGTGGCCATAGCTTCGGCGGATGGCAACTGTTAGATAAATATTCTTATAGGAGGTCTTAAGAAATACTTTAGACTGTCACCATGTTCGATGTTGAGGGAGAAGCCTGTGGTGTGAATTTGGTGACGTTATATTAAACAGTTCGGAAATTACAATTAACTTTGCTTTTAAGATGGGTTAAGTCGTAATTGACCCTGCAGTCCTTTTCGTAGTTGGGGATATGCTTATGATAAGAATTTGTGCCTGTATCTTAAAAAATGTGGCAATGACAGACAACTGTGCTTATATGAGGGCTTAAGGTATAATTGTAAATATCACCCTGACTGACATAGGTGTTGATGTATATGATGAAATTCATGACTATAGCTTTAATATATCGTTTATAATGGCTAACTATGCTTATATAAGGGCTTAAGGCATAACTGACTTTGTCACCCTCATTGAAATCGGATGTGATGTACACTGAAGAGCCAAAAAAACTGGTACACATGCCTAATATCGTGTAGGGCCCCCTGAGACCGCAGAAGTGCAGCAATACGACGTGGCACGAACTCGACTAATGTCTGAAGGTATGCAGGAGGCAATTCACACCATTAATCCTGCAGGGCAGTCCATAAATCCAATCTGCGCCAATTTGAGAAAGGGTTGAAGGTCTGTCACGTTTAATGATTCTCGTCAGTGGTCGTTTGTCCCGTTCTTTCACGATCTTTTTCCGGCCGCAGCGATGTCGAAGACGTGATGTTTTACCGGATTCCCGATATTCACGGTACACTCGTGAAATGGTCATACGCGAACATCCAAATGTTATCGCTACCTCGGAGATGCTATGTCCCATCTCTCGTGCGCCAACTATAACACCACGTTCAAACTCACTTAAATCTTGATAACCTGCCATTGTAGCAGCAGTAACCGATCTAGCTGCCGACCACATCGCGTTACTTTGATTGGTTCCATACCTCTGTTATGTGCATACGCACGCCTATACCAGTTTTTTTTGGCTCTTCAGTGTATATGAAATGAATAAGATCACTATAGGTTCCATGGATTGCAAATAATTGATAACTATGCTTATAGGAGGGCTTAAATCATAACTGACCCGACCACCCTGATTGGCATCGGAAGCGATGTAAATTATATGAGTTTGGTGGCTATAGCTTCAACAGTTTGGAAATTATGACTAAGTATGCTTAAAAGAGGGCATAAGGCGTACTTGCACCTGTGATCCTTTTCGTCGTCAGGGGTGATGCACATTATATGAGTTTGGCGGCTCTAGATTCAACAGTTTGATAATAGCAGCCAACTATCCTTATAAGAGGGTTTAAGGTATTATGAGCCATATCACATTGATCAGTGCTATGAGAAGTACCGACAGTCCGAATTTGATGACTATAAATTAAACAGTTCGGAAATTATGGCCAACTATGCTTATAAGTTTGTTGGGGCCAGATATAGGCATACTGCACTTAAAACATGACCTGTGGTAAGGCAACCACTGCGTTTTACTTGAGGTTAGGACTGGTTACATAATTAAGTAAAAAAAATTGCTTCTAAGCGTACTAAATTCAATATGGAGTCGAAAAAGAGCGAATAATAAAAGTTCATAATGTCACTTTAGCATTCGACTTGAAAACACAAGTCCGAAAATATATAACAATTGGTATATTTTCTAATATATTGATGTGATTATAAATCCGATATGGCATTGGTCATAGTCACGTAATCACATTTTCTGATGACATATTATTATCTGTCTAAAAAACATTAATCTATGCACACATTTCTCGATATACTTTTTTGTAAAAGTTAAATAAAATTATATAAAATGAAATACATAACTTATATTTTATAAAATTATGCTGTGCATATTTGGCTGTTGTGATTCCATAATAGAATTCTTCTGGAATATACGAGTTCGTAGACATGTTGCTCTATAAACTTACGTCTGTAAATTTTAGAAATAAAAAGAAATATATATAAAATTATGCTTTACCTAATTGATGGTTGTAACATGATAGGCTTATTAACCTTGAAAATGCGAGTTCATTGACACGTTGCTGGATACATTTATATCTGTAAATTTTACAAGTTAAATTATATTGATTAAATATTATTTAAATTACCAAATACGTAACTTTAATGTCTTTTGTAAATTATTAATTAATATTAAGATTGTTAAATTTACATTTTCTTATTTTTATGAGTACATGAATCTAATTGTTTTGCTTCATGCAATAGGGGATGTAGGGTTTCTTTTAATAATACATACAAATTAATTATATAAATATTTTTTATACAACCTTCTTTAAATATATTGTAAATTTTTTACCCCATAAACACTTAATCACATATACTTCATTTTTAAACCTTTACACTGCCACGTGTCATGGTAGTTCCATTGGCTAGGGCGTCAACCATGCTGGCGACCACCAAGTCCGGCATCTCTATACCTCATCCCTCCACAAAATTTTTTGAGTTCTGTGAAAAAATAAATAACAGCACTCCTGGTTGTCTCTCAACGCTTTAAACTATTGTAAATAAGATGGCGGGTGACAGTGGCACAAACCAGCACCTCCTAGCAGGCGTCGAGGGAACTACTTAAATGGCGGGCGAAGATGGCGACATGAGATAGAACAAGGGGAGAAAGGAAAGAGACAAGATGGAATGAGAGAGATAAAGCTGGAATGACAGAGTATGTAGAAACAATATGGAGTGCCAGAGAGCCAAGACGGAATAATACAGCATGAAAAAACAAGACAGAATGCTAAAGCATAAAGCGAAAAAAACAAAGTGGTGGACGGAAACAAAATAGTGACCGAAAACAAGATGGCCAACGGAAACAATATGGTGGCTGGAAAGAAAACTGCCAACAGAAACAAGATGGCGTATCCAATATGGCGCTAGGGCCGTGGCGTCGCATCCCCCAGCCCTTGCCCTGGAACCTACAAAACATATCTAGTAATAAATTTGATATTTTTAAGTTTTCTTCGGAAGCCATATAGGAAAATGCATTAATTTCCGTGGCTCCAATTTTTAACTGTTAAAGCGAAAATTGATGGTTTTTAATATGCTGAAAGGAATATAGCTGCATGGAATGTGTGTTTATATCACGTCTGTGCAGGTATTTGTTATGTGGTAGTTATATTCTTCTTCGAGGCAGTGAGAAAACATTGGAAACTACGTTGTTCTATTTTCAATTTCCGGAGAAACTCCACGGAGAATAAAATAACGATGTGGCCTCCTTAACTAAGTGTTATCCTTACTTAAACAATGGAGAAATGGTAATATGGTTCTAATCGTAGGCATCGCCATACTCGGTAATGCAAAATGCATAAAGGTCTAACAGACGGTTAGGCATGTAAAACGTTAACTAAACTGACAATGTTTTGGTCCAATTGTAGGCTAAATGTGGAATTTCCTGATGCTTAGTTTGAAAACTTGCAAAATACGTGATTTGATAGTAAATTTTATACAAAATGTATTTCTAAATATCTAAGCTATCGTAACAAACTGCGGGAGGTGATTCCTGGTATCAAAACAAGCACTCATGTTTCTGTGAAAGTATGTCCCAAAACGCGTTGTTATCGAGTTATATGACGTATTAGCCATCTGTGTACGGGAAACTAATTTCGCCCCTGATGTACAATTTAATACACAACGTTAACTGTAGTGTGATGTATTTCTGAATATAAAGAAAATTCTTCAAAGTGGATTGCAATACATACGAATGCCGTGTCTTCCTCCCGCTTTCTCTGCGCTTATGAAGTGAAACCTCGCGATTTTCGCCGCGATTATTCCATGAACTATGATTTTCCTGTGCGTCCACTTAGTCCTCATTCCAGTGACTGTTCTTGTGTTTATATCTCATTTTGTGTATTATACATTTCACTGTATGGGAAAGATGCCTTGGATATTTTAACTTTAAAAGGATTTAACTCAAGAGCAAAAAGTAATGGCTTCATTGTTTTTCCCCTGTACCGTACAAATGGTGCCTGAGGAATTTTGGACAGTAATATAAATATTATATACGTGTACACATATGTATATATAATATTGTAGTCTTAACAATTAGCATCGCTTATAAACACACAGCGAGAATAAATTTACTTAGCTAGACTTAAACGAAACTTAAAATGTCTCACAGTAAAAAACATTACAGTAGAAATTTATTCTCTTGATACATCGGTTTGTACGTTTTTTGTACCCGCATACGTGGATTGTGAATTTAAATAAGTTTGATCAATTATATTTCAATGCAATTTTTTATACTGCACAATTATGCTTCAAAATTCCCGTATTATAATAATCACTGTGTATCTTGTGTTTCACCGTGTAATTCAGTTAAGTTTAAGTATGAAGGACCATTCCTGTAATGTAATACAGTCACAAACCTATTTATTTGCATGGTGGAATATCTACCAACGACGCGCAACGTATCAAACAAACGTAAACACAGTCACCAACTTACTTGTTTGCATGGCGATACAGCTGCCAAGAATGTATCATACAAACATACAGCAGTGCTCATCAAACTGCCCTGCAGTATGGCCCACCCTGCTGCAAGTAGGATACAGAGTTACTGCCCGTAGACGCAGTCTAGGCCGGCCGTGTGTAACACACTGTTGTGTGACGTCACCAGTTGGGACTTCACTAACGTTTTACAAGCCTAGCCGCCTGTTACACCATTATGCATTTTACATTACCGAGCATGGTGATACCTACGGTTGGAACATTGTCCCCGTTTCCCCTTTGTTTAAGTAAGGAAAACACTTATTTAAAGAGGTCGCATCATTATTTTTTTCTCAGTGCAAATTTTTACGTCTAAAAGGCACATTAGCAGCTAAAATTCATTGTAAATTTGTTTAAATGTGCGGTGCTAATGCCATGTCACGGGAACCAGTGTGGGTTTGCTGCAGAGTATTCGATTACGGCAGGACAGATGTGCAAGATGAGCGATGATCTTGCAGCCAAGTGTGTTCACCACAGATGACAATAAGCGCCGAATTAAAGGTCTGATTCAAGATTATCGTAGCACTCGGCTTAGCGATATTGCTAAGGAACTCAACATCTCAGTAGGCAGAGTGGATAATACCGTTCACGAGCAAGACGTGTTCTCGCTGGATGCCAAAGCAACTCACAGAACGTTACAAAGCCTAGGATGGTATTGTCTCTCATGCGCTTGGTACGATTTCACGAGGAAGGAGTGCCGTTTCTGCAATGTATTGTTACAGTGGATGAAACTTGAGTGAATTATATGATATTGGAGACGAAGCATACATCCATGTCATTGAAACACACATCGTCCCCGTCTTCCAAGGAATTCGGAACAGCTCCATCCGCGAAGAAAGTTATTGCGACCGTATATTGGGACCACAATGGCATACTTATAGTTAAATACTTCAGTAGGGGAGCGGCAGTGAATTATGCCAGTCATTGTCACACACTGGAGCGGTTCAGTAGGCAATTCGCAGAAAACGACCTGGACTTCTCGCGACATGAGGCATATTGCTGCACGACAACGCCAGACCACACTCCGTTATGGGTACGCATATATTTTTTACGGCCCTTCCGGTGAAGGTACTGGGCCATCCTTCCTACAGCTACAACCTGGCAACCAGTGATTTCCATCTCTTCGGACCATTGAAGAAGTACCTGGGTGGTAGGCGATTCACAACCGATACGGAAGTTCAGCAAGCCGCTATGACGCGGATTCAGGAACTGGATCCAGAATTCTTGTATGCTCGCATCAATAATTTGGTGTTTGGACAAGCATGGTGAGGTATGTTGAAAAATAATGAAAAATAATGTGTGCCAGTACCATACTACTGTGTATCAGTATATCTGACTGCGAAAAAATTTTGCCCATGAGAGCTCACGTGACCTTACTTTTTCCAATCACCCTAGTATATTCTATATTATAGAGTAACTTGCGTTAGAATACTTCGCAACCCATATAGCGAATATTTCACGGAATACATATCGCGTGTCTCGAATGTTGAACTGTCCACGATCCGTGTATTTTTGGACACAATATACTGCAAAGTTTACATAAGGAATTTTATATAAAATAGAATAGGCCCTAATGAAATACTTTTTTATGAAAATGTCATATGTAAATTATTATTTCACGTTAAACTGAGTTGGCCAACTACCTCATCTTGATAATCGAATAGGCACTAAATCGAATACAGTGCATATACAAAATGCCAAAAAACGAAGATCTTAATCACCTGTCACGAAAGACAATATCGACTGTTACGAACATTGCATTGGTGAAGCACAGCAAATTTTCTGCGAACAACATAACTTGATGTGTAGGTGGCGTGGCTGCAATGTGGGTTATGACAGTTACCTGCCTCCTGGGTGGAGGGTGGTGCGAGGATGGGGCGGCTCCTCCCTCTGCCAGCCGGTGACGGTGACCAATCCGCGCACGAAGCTGGGCACGCCACACCTCAGCACCGCCACGTTGCCAGCCAGCGTCAGCACGCTCTGTACCTGCACCTGGTACGGCTGCGACACGTCTGCAACACCACCACCACCTGTCTGTGCTGCCGACATTCCACACTACACCGTTCATTAGCCACTTATGAAATCCTTGCTTAGTGGAGTGGAGTGGAGAGGTTTGGTGGGCTTCTAACATCGGGGTCTTCAGAGTCGGTAAAGGTGAAGCGAGGTGACTATGGAGCAACGCCGGAATGCACGGGAGGTGGAGGGAAGACGCGTGATCTTTGAGAAAATCCGCCGACCAGCGGCATCGTCCGGCATGATTCCCAAGTGCCAAAATCCAGGAGTGACCCCACCGGGAATCCAACCCGATTCACCTCGGTGGTAGGCGAGCTCTCTAACCGCTGCGTCACCGAGGGCTCAGGCCTACTAAGGATCTACTTTTTCTGTTTTTTTTGTATCCTTCTGCCATATGTAAAATTAGAATTCTCATGTGCCTAACAACTTCATTCATGCGCCATCCCAAATGAAACCATGGAAACTGTTGGGAATGTAAAAGTGTTCCTAACATGAACATTCGGACTCTTTTAAGTATAGGCTGTTCACGTTAGTCAGCACTTTTGAGGCTTTAGTAACTTTCTCTTTACAGCCATTTTTAATCCTTTAACCACCTTTTTAAATAAATATTGCCAAGTAAGTAATAAAACCCAGAGTGTGTAATCCACCGCACTCAAAATTATCGTCTAAGGCTACAAATAAATACATTTATCGACTATTAATACAAATGATAGAACTTTCAAAAGTGTTCACTTTTCTGTCAATAGCCGATATATAACAAAACATAGTATCTTAACTGGCCATAAATTTAAACATTACCCTCACAACACAATGTCAAATATAAGAGCTATTTTTTTTAATTCACGCCCATCTGAAATGGAATCGGGGCCGCTGTGGTGTAGTGGCTAGACTACTTGCCTCCTACCAAGGCGAACCGGGTTCGATTCCCAGTGAGATCGCTCCCGGATTCTCGCATGTTGGAATAGGTGGCGGACGATGTCGCTGGTCGGCGGGTTTTCTCGGGGATCTCCCGTTTCCCGCACCATTGCATTCCAGTGCTGCTCCACACTGACCTCACTTAACCCTCATCGGCTCTCAAGACCTCAATGTTAAGAGCCGTCAAAATCTCTTGACTCACCTTTCACTGAAGTGGAATTCGGCATTTTAACGTATACTCTAGTATATTTATGGCTATTGGCAGTAATTTGTGTTTCAATGGTTAATTCCAAAAGTTATCTCTTTATTGTGAACAGATGTTAGTCAGCTATACACAGTAAGAAATATTCGTACAGCCTCTACAGCGCATCCACGCTAATTTAAACAAATTTGGATTCAAATTTTGATAAAGTAACCTGGCTATAACTGTGTATTTATAAACATTTTGTTACAAAAATTATATTGCACAATTTTAGTATGTTTCAAGAAAATTAAGAAAAGTAATCACGTGTTTTGAGTTCTTGTTAAAATGAATAAAAATGCCAATGAATGACCTCCTATTTTCGCTTCAAGTTTTTACACAGACACACATGATTGATGCAATAATGCAAGTAGTTCGCTCTATGTAGTGTTTATTTTTTAACTTCGCAGAAATAGGCCTATATACAATTTGGGTAAATATGAAACAAAAGCCAGAATTGCCAAAAGTGTTAAATACACTGCTAACAAACTAAAAACATTTATTCTGCCGACAATAGACCCCAAAAAGTAAGATCATGGACAACAATTTTAAGTACTTGGAAACGTGAAAATGGAAAGTAACTGCATTTTTAAGGTCACGTGACCAGTACAACAGTACAACGATGATAATGCCAAATCAAAGAAAGTAGGATCGGCAATGTGGGCATACTTCAGTCAGTATGATGTAGTACCCCCTCCAGGCCTGGGCACATGTGCCGACTCGGTACGGAAGAAAGCCGTACAGCAATTGTCTTCTGCTAGAGCAAGTCACCCCAACAGCTGTTGTAACTGGTCTTCGGTATACTGCTGATCCGCACCGGGTCGGAGTTGATTTCCGAGCTTGTCCCACACATAGTCTAAACGAGTATGATACAGGCATTCCATAAACACATGCGCCGTGTGTGGATGATCGTCGTCTCGTTGAAAGACTATCAGAATGCTGTGTTATAATGGGTAACACGCGAGGAAGCAGGATGTCACTTACAATACTGTAGCATCAGGGTCGCGCGTTATTTACCAGTTGCTGCCTGAAGTCATTTCTAGGGCCACCCGTTTTTAGCGAAAAAATTTATGCGGATGCTTGACTTCAAAATCCTATGTGCACACTTGCAGTCTTCATCTGGCTATTCGCCTCTTGTCTTTGTGTGAAGACAGCCTGTTACATGAATGAGCTAACAATAATTAAGTTCCTCCGACACTGACCGTCCATGATATGCAGGTAGACAGAGAAAAAGCGTAGCAATTCAAATGATCCAATCGGCAAAGTGGTTCTGAACTAAAGTTTTTTGGAACACAACTTGTCCTGAAGTCTTTTCGCGAAAAACATGTGGCCCTAGTTATTTCCTATATCTCCCCACATTATAAAGCCAGGAGTAACGTCGGAGAGTCTCAAAACCACATCGGCATCGGCATGCTCGATACGGGTTGACACTTGATTGTAGAGTGTTTTTTAGTAACTGTGTCCGGTTTCCATGGTGGTTGTGTAATGCTCGACGCGCAACACGGCGATATCTTTCCTTGGCGTGGTCTGACTAAGTCGACCGAAACTTCACAACGTACATGTTGGTACCTCACGTGGCACACCCACATTTTAGAGGCTGATTATGAAGAAGGCCATATATTTCAGTAAAGAACGCCTATAATTACCGACGTACGTAATATTCAAAATATTTTTAAACCAATTGCATGCCCATAACAAGTAAATACATTATAACAAACAAAGGTCTTTTTTTCTGAATAAGAAAAAAATATTGACAGAGGGAACGATTTCTTTGCATATCCGTTACGGTGTGTTACATGTTACACCATCAAACGCCGTGCCCATGAAGGTTGTTTATAGACAATTCACTAGTCTCGTGCGGTGTTCTTGCGGCAGTGGTCACCACGAGGCCGAATCAGAAGGAACATTCAGAGTCTTCACGTGATAGCGCAGAGTTTTCCCATTCACAAGAGAAAAGTTATCTCAAGATTGGAGACGAAATTTCTGTCAGCAGCTGCACTACAGTAGATAAAGTGTAATCATTAACAAATACAAGGAGACTGGTGCAACAGAATATTAGCGTCGATCCGGACGCTCGAGTGTATCCTACCTACAATCCGAGACCGTAAACGAATCGTCAATCTTGCGCAGAAGACACCTTAAAAAAAAGCATCAATTGTTTCAGGCATTCAACAAACATCCATCAATAAGTGAGAGCTCAGGCTGTACGAAATATTTAGAATAGTGATGACATTCATGGTAGATCTCCCAGGAAGAAGCCATACATTTATGAAAATAACAGTAAGAAACGTATCCAGTATTTTAAGAAACAGTCAACAAGTTTATGAAGTTTTATAACACTGTCATATTTTCGGAAGAATCGACGTTCACTTTGTTCAGAACAGTGGAAATGAAGTAAGCGTGGCGCAAGAGTAACGCAGAACTCCTATCCAAACACATTCTTCCAACCGTTAAAATTGGAGGAGATGCTGAAATGAATTGGGGAAGTATAGCGGCTTCTGGAGTTGAAATATATAGTTGTAATCCAAAGGACAATGGGCCATATCAAGTTGTTGCACGGTAATTTACATGATAGCACGATATTGTGCTGAATTTAGACTTGATAGGTTCTTTTATTTCTGGCATGACAATGACCTGGAACACATCGCCGTGAAAACCCGAGAATGGTTACTCTGCTACGAACAACGAATGGTTCGCAGCCCACCACATAGTCTTGATTTGAGCCCAATTGAGGATTTGTGAGCCCATCCCGACTCACAAATTAGAAAACGTCGTTCGTCAGAAAACAATAAATATGATTGATTAACTTCCGTGTAAATAGTCTAAAATCACTCCAGAAGTGTCGCAAAATTTGACCAACAGCATGACTTGGTGTCTCCAAGCGGTTATAAAATAAATGTTAAGGGTATGCACACTGACTATTAAAATGCGCATGCATACCAACGAATGGCTCTGTGGTATTATGTGAGTCAATACATTTTTGTTGTGTAGAAAAGAGACGTTTCTTTACTACGAAGATATTATTTGTTACGGAAAGGCAATCTGTGCAGAAATATCTTTATGTTGTGCAGGTCAACAAATACAGTTATTGTTTACAAAAATGCATGGCTTTCTTCATAACCAGCATCTAACATGTGGGTGTCCCATTACTTTTTGAGGCAACTGTATCTATTGGTTCCAACATTGAGCCACTGTAATATCGGAATGTCCACATGACTTGCGATTGGACGTTTCATCCACGACGCTTCTTGAAGACCCAAAATGTGGCTCATGTCAAACTCTGTCAATGATAAGTGCTGCTAACGCTGTTCACGGTAAACAAAGTACTTTCAGAATTTAAAATTTAAAATATTCTACTGCCTCTACCTGTGTATATTTAAACGGCACCCTGAATGGCACGCATCTAATAAAGTTGGTAATGGCAGAGGGAAATTAGTTCCACGATTTAACGCTAAATTTAAAGTACCAGGTAAACATTTGTGATTACCGAAATTATTTTTATCAGATTTTAATGCATATGAATGCAAGAAAAGTGAATTTTATAAATATTTGTGTTTCTAATAACTTTACAGTTTCACTTGTCCAACGCATGAATGAAGTGATCAGGCTAATGAGGATGTTAATATTACATGCAATGGAAGAATACACAATGTGCATACAAATAAAAAGTAGGGCTTGCAGCAAGGTTATGTACGTGTACCAAATTACATCCAATTTGGACTATTCCTTAGGGGTTCTTAATTTTTCTGTCAGTAAGTGTATTGTGTAGTATGCAGTTTTTGTTATTAATTATAATATAAGTTTTTAATTTGTAACTGTAATTCATAGAAAAACCGAAAAGGCTAGCGTTGCGCGGTAAAATTTTTTTTTTTACATTTACAGATACGTCGATACCTGGAAAATTCGCGAGTTCAGTGGTGTATACGTTAGACTTTCAAATATTGCGTACAATCACACAGATCTCTCAACAGGCCACTGATTGTTTGACACCACAGTGGTAAGCAGTGATTGATCATATGTTTAGATGCATGCTTATTTTTGTCTCAGATTTATCCATGAGTTCTCAAACAACGCGTGGTTCCTTTGAATAGTTAACACAGCGGTGAAAATTTTTTAAATCCAGCTTGTCCCAAGATAAAGCAGCGAATTCTTCACATCATTATTTTTAGATATGCAGTTTAAAGATGTTAACATTGTGTCAACACTTGCCGCATATATGCGCGGGACAGAATGCCAGCAGCCGATATTCGCGCCGTCTCTATGCTTTGTTTCATTCTCTATCCAAATTCTAACACGCGCCGAAGGCTGGTGTACCAGTAGCCAAATAATTTTTTCAGCATGTCGCAGGGAGAGGGGCAAAGGAAAACCCGTGCAGAATATGATAGCTTTTGTTCGCCTTTTTCAGATACGCGGGACGACGGCGTGAAGTGTTACATAAGTTTTTTGAGGAAGGGGGTTGTAGGGGGGTGGAGGGGGACTAATTTTTTTAAATATAAGAAAAAAATTATTTCATTGAAACCATAAGTATATAAAAGAACAACATTGGAACAATATTTGAAAAAAATTTTATCCAAACATTTTGGAAATTCAGCCGTTGAGAGGTGGTTTTCCGAGACCCCTTAGAAAAAAGTATCCTCGCGGTGGACAGGATAACACATGATAGCTTTATTTGAAATCAAAAAACCAAATATTTTCTGTTAGTATGTTAGAATAGCTTGTGATTGAACAAAGGGTTAAAAAAAAAATTAAATTTGAATTTTTGGCTGAGTTGTATGCAAAAAAATACGATTTTCGGTCAAATCTAGACCATGTATTGCCTAGTAAAATAAGTTGTGATCAAAGAAAAAAACATAATTTGTTCAAGCACTAGTTGATACTATCTATAAGAAGTGTGCAAAATTTCAACAAGATCGGTGTATTGGTTTTTGAGAAATCGTGTCCACCGACTTCAAAAATACAGTTTTGAGAAAAAAGCGATTAAAGTTTTAAGTAGGAATAAACAGGATGAAATTTTTTTTTTAACTTCCATGGAATCGTCTATTCTAGCCCCGTAAAGCAAAGGTCCTGCTGCAGCTGCAACATCCAGGACATCCTTTTGCTCTTGCCGGAGACGAATTCTTGCCTCTCGAGTCCCAGCCTCATCTCTTTTCTCGGCTATGAGCATGCGATATGCATTTCCTCTGCGCGCATGCCCGTGGCTATTTCGGCCAAGTTTGATATCCACTCCATGCAATAAAGATAATAGAGCGGAGATTCCTTTGTTGAAAGTACAGGCAGCGATCAATGCAGCAATTTCAACTATTCTTGAAACGGCAGGAAGTATTTTTGGAGTGATTTTCAAAATGAGCTGGTTCAGACTCTCATTATTATTTTGCGTGAAGTCACCAACGCACCACTCTAAAAGCACATCCTTACTAAACTCTTCACAAATGGGCTTGATAGCTGATAAAACGTCACTCGGAAATGGAGCGTTATCGTGCTTGAATGATGACAGGGCATTTGTAGCTGAAGCACGCTGCCAAGCGCACCACGAGAAAGCGCCACTCGGGCGGTTTTCGTGCCGTGGGTTTTGGTCCGTTGAGCTATAATGGAAGTAAGTTGCCCACACATCGTCCTTAATTTTTTTACACTGAATCACAATTCCTTCTTATAGCCAGTCCGTAATAAACTGTTAATTTATCGATAAGTGTACCTGCAAGCTTGCCTTTGCCAGAAATAGTTTTTTCTAATCAGTTTTCCTTTGATTTTTTTTTCTGTAACAGTGTTTTTTCACTAAATCGCGTAAACGGGTGCCCATCCTCTTTTGCACGTGTCCTACGCATTCAGTTTTGTTTATTTGAAAATTTTCACCGTAAGGTTTGGAACCAACAACTCCGGAATATGTTTTGAAGTCCCCGTCTCCAATATACACTGAGTGGACAAATTATTATGACCACTTGATACTTATACGCAGATCGGCCATAACTTCACGTTGTTGCCGCTTGTGGACGAGATAGCTATAAAAAAGGGAATGCAGGACAAGTGAAGCATCAATTGCACTGTGTTACTTGCGAAAAAATGGGCAAAAAACGTGATTTAACTGCGTTTAAACGCGGGATGATTGTAGGCGCTCGAAGCGAAGGAACCAGTATCAGCAAAACGGCTGCACTTGTGAAGTATTCGAGAGCAGCCGTTATTGATGTTTACAGAGAGTGGACTACCAAGCAGAAAACCGGGTCTCAACGTCATGCTTGTGGTCGTCACAGGCTACTGAATGCTCGATCTGAAAGGAGACTTGCCAGAGTTGTCCAGTTCAACATAAGAGCAACAGTACGTCAAATTGTGGGGAATATTAATCAAGGAGCAACTTCGAAGGTCTCTGAACGAACTGTTCGCCGCACATTACACCATACAGGCTATGGAAGCCGACGACCTGTTCGAAAGCCTCTACTGTTTGCCTTGAACAAGAGCAGACGTCTCCAGTTCACAAAGTATCACAAGGATTGGTCAGTAGATGATTGGAAAAGGGTCATATGGTCCGATGAATCGCGTTTTCAATTACACCATGCAGATGGAAGGGTGCGAATATGGAGAAAACAGCATTTCAAGCTGGTGGAGGCAATATTATGGTTTGGGGGATGTTTTCTTGGCATTGTATGGGTCCTTTGATTCCTGTGGAACAACGTCTGAATGCCCAAAGGTTATTTAGTTCCAACATTGTATTGAGGGGTTGGTCATAATAATTTGGCCACTCAGTGTAATTAACGTACCTTAGGCCATATTTTTCAAATGAGCGTTGAAACATTGCAACGATTGATGAAACTTCCATATTACCAGCTGGTCCTTAGTGATTGACACTGCATTAGTTTTTTTTTCTAAATGATCCGCATTTCACTCTTTAAACTCTGCCGTATCTAGTTTTTATGCCAAATCTCACGTCATTTACAATACATCCAAAACTTTTCCAGAATAATAGCCAATTAACGTAGCCGCACCATATAATGATGAAAACCCGCGCTTTTTCCAAGTGCCATCGCCCGATACAAGTAGCATCTGTCGTATCTTCAACGTCGTTTTCATCGCACGATAAATTTTTCTTCTTTAGCAGCTAAGGAAAAAGTTATCTCAGCAACCGTCTTTATGCATTCATGTATGTCGATCTCTGCTGTTTTAGGAACACATTTTTGTTTCCTTTTTGTTGACCTATCGTTTCTAACACCCTCTGTTCGATCATCTCTCGTAACTTTATGCGAATGCATTTTAAAAACAATTGAGTAAAAAATGACAGCGCAAACGTATAACCATGTGGCTCAACAAGCAACGTCAAACTAAACCAAGCTACTATTTCTCTATGTTTGTAACAGTAAAATTTCTCCGAAAACCTCTTTTCAGATATATTTCCAAAAGGCGACCCCTAGGGATTAGAGAAAGAGAGAGAAACAATAGCTAAGCACCTGCCTCGATATACCTGCGCCGCTCGCGGCCGGTCAAGTCGATTGGGATGAGTTTCAAAAAACTCTCTCCACTAGATTTTTATTTCGGTTAACTTAAAATTTCGGGAAAATATTTTTGACATGTTGTACTATTAAATAAAATATTTAAAAAAATTGATTTTATTTTTAATTTTGAAACCTATGTAACCCCGTAAAGGAAATAACGGTGGCGGTATCGCCTTCTCTTGCACGTTTCAGTGTCGGGAAGATGTGTTGCGGCACCTTTGAGACTATGTGTTGTTTGCAGGGGCTGCAGCCTATTCCATAAAAGTGAAAAGGTAAATATATATAAACAAATTTTGTAAAATTAATTAAAAATTATTAATGAAAATTGAAGTAATTACAGTAAGTTTCCCTTGAGTTTACAATAGGAAAAATAATATATTTTTTTTTTGCATTGGGAAAGGGCGTTTTTCTTATTGTGCAAAGTGCTCACTTCAGAAATCGGGGTTCAGCACCTCCCAAAATTAAATCATGTGGTCGCAACTGGATGTTTGTGATGAGTTTCGATTTCGTGCTAAGAGTTGAGCTGATAGATTCGGGTGGCTCTTAACAACGATGTCTTCAGAGCCGATGAGGGTGAAACGAGGTGAGTATGGAGCAGCGCTGGGATAAAGGGCAGGAGAAAAGAGAGATCCCCGAGTAAACCCAGTTTTAATAAGTATCAGTTTCAAAAATGTTTTTTTAAAAGATTTTTTTAGATTATTTTGTGGGTGACGCCAGTTCAGCGGAGTCTGGAATCCTTGTGCCCTAGTCCATCATTTCCTAGTTAAAAGCGGTGAGATGAACAACCGTAAGAGATAAGCCCCATTCACAAACATATTGAAGATAAACATTTCCCCAGTGGGCTACATCACAGAACCGGACGTGATGCAGATACCTGGTGAGCGTGAACCGCGCTGTCCCGTAAAGAGAAACAGTGAATAAACTGCACTTCGCCTGATTCGTCCGGTACGATTCCCACTTGTGATAATCCGGGAGTGGCCCGGTCGGCGATAGAACTAGGTTCGCCTTGGTGGGAAACGAGTAGTCTTACCCCTCAGCTACCGCGGCCCCTCGTTCTAATAATTCGCAATTGTTACGTAAACATGTCGATAATGCATCATAATAGTGCATGCCTCCGCACTATTATAGCTACACACACGTATAATGTTAAATGCTTATACATTAAGCATTTTAAAATTAATTTATTTTATTTGGGNGTAAAAAAATATTTTTTTTTATTTGGGGGGGGGGGTGCTGGTGGTTTACGATATTTTTTTATAATTTGGTTAAGGACCTGCTTCGCTGGGCATTAGTAAGTTAAATAAAACCCTTCGACACGACACACGTACGTGCATACAAACTCACTTTGCTTGGACCATAGCATAGTGATTCGTTGTTTTATCATATAATGCACTATTCCTTTTCAGTCTTAATTGTAGGCTGACTATTAGAATTTTGCAAGTATGTTATTAAAATAAATTATTTCACATAACGTTTTGTTGTTTATTAAGCGGCTTATGTAAAAATTAGTAAACAAAATTAATTTATGTCAGTTTATGTTTATATCCGGCACTCTTAAATTTTAAGTACAAAGAACTCAGATAAATATATACAAATTAACGTAATTGGTTATTTAGTATCTGTAATTACATAACTGTTGTTAGGCCACTTAATTATGCTAACAGTAGCAGAAACGGTATGACTGAGATAGAAAATAAAACCTTTACTTTAACTGTTACGTACTGTCTCCTCAGACACTTTCTCTGTTTGTGTGTGTGTGAATATATATTTATAGATCTTAAATATTCAAGTTCTGCATAACTCAAATACATGTTCCAGTTACAGCGTTAGACGTTTAAACAAACAAGTTGACACAGGGACCGAAGTAAAACAAAAATTGAGAAGTATTATTTGTGGTCCAATCATGGACAAAATATTTGAAAGCTTAAAATTCTTCAAATATTTTTGGACTTTCCTTAACTTAAATTAAGAATTTTATAATTGTGACATAAGTAATTGTCCCGGGAAAGGAGTAGTCACTTGAACACCGTTAACGTCGTTGTCAAAGGTGACGTGAAAAATAATAATTTTGCAGAGATTGACATGTCCGGATTTTTGTCGCGGTTATAAATCAGTGTAAAATAATAATAGTAGTTAACTACTTCACTTCAGGAAACTACATTACTCTAATCTTAATTAGAATTATAGTAGACATAACGATCCTATCAGTACTACTTCGGCCATGAGTATAAATCAAGTCGAAAAGGTAAAATACAAAGTACATTTTGTTTGGAAGTATTTAATTTTTGTTACTGAGTCTCCAGAAATTAAATAAATATTTTCCAGGCAGATATTAAATAATAATTAGGTTGATTAAGTTATTTATCAAGATTATATATTTTTAACTATGTGACTAAAGTGGATTGAAGTTGTGATTTGATCAGCAATTGCATAAGTTATAAGTTGCACCAATAAAATAATTTGCTTTCTGAAAATTAAATTATTTGCAAATCGAACACGATTTTTTAAAAGTTTGGAAGAATTAATATTTATCCCACGAAAAATAAAAAAATTAACCACATATTGGATTACTGATGTTTTAAAGCATCAAATATAGAACTTAATAAATATAACTTCTCTGACAAAAATTTTTTTTATCAATGTATAATAGAAAATATCATAATGAAAATTGTGAAGTTATCACTGTATAACTAAGTCAATAGAGGTAAAGGATTATAACCCTAATACTCTCTATCCGTATACCCTACCAAAACGATCCGATGTCATAGAAACGTTATCTGAGGTCATAATGCCAGTGCCAAGACATAGACTTGCCAGACAGTTGCTGAAATAACATAAAAAGTTCAAAACTATTACGTAGCCAATCAGATATAAGTCCGACTTCGAGAGCGTTTCTGTCCTATCAGCAACTGAGTATCGATACATGAGAGAGACCACCATGCCATTCCGTTTCTGTTTACTTNGAGCGTTTCTGTCCTATCAGCAACTGAGTATCGATACATGAGAGAGACCACCATGCCATTCCGTTTCTGTTTACTTACCTGCTCTGTGTTCGCATTGTTTCAAATCAAGTAGGCGGAAAGATATTTTATTATCCACCACTTAATTTAAACACTTTCAGCAATGTGATATATATTCTTAAAATTGGTTTTTGGTTATTAATTTGTAAAAAACGCTTTGCCTAGAGTAGAGCTAAACATCATCTTTGTAGTTATAGATATNCAGATATAAGTCCGACTTCGAGAGCGTTTCTGTCCTATCAGCAACTGAGTATCGATACATGAGAGAGACCACCATGCCATTCCGTTTCTGTTTACTTGCCTGCTTTGTGTTCGCATTGTTTCAAATCAAGTAGGCGGAAAGATATTTTATTATCCACCACTTAATTTAAACACTTTCAGCAATGTGATACATATTCTTAAAATTGGTTTTTGGTTATTAATTTGTAAAAAACGCTTTGCCTAGAGTAGAGCTAAACATCATCTTTGTAGTTATAGGTAGAGTGAGCACGTTTTGCAGGCCATCTCATTTGGACTATTAGTCAATAAATATATTTTAAATAGCCTTAGACGTGAAATTTTGAGTCCAATGAAATATATACGCTGTGTTTATTACATACCTGGAAATATTTATTTTAAAAAGTGGTGGGAGGATAAAATAATGGCTGATAGGATAAAAGGAACTAGGGCCTCAAAAGTGCTCACTTTACTGTGAACAGTCTATAGAAGGGTTTAGTTCAACACAATTATTGTTTCTTCGCACCAATATAGTTTTGACGGCATGATGTGTAATAACATACGGTATAATGACGCGTTTTTGTTCCTCAAAGCATTCGTTTTAATAGCCCGCATTCACATATTTTTAAAAAATAATTACAATGAATCGGATGAGTATTAAAAAAAAAAAAATAATAATGACAGTCTGTAAAAGAAGGATGTGAAAGAAAAATATTTTGAGACTGCCTGCTGTAGTATATTTGATGTATGAACGTTTTTTAGTGAGTTGTAATAACAGACCAGTAATAACTGGCGTGAATATGTTGACAGATACTTCTTAAATACTCCAAACCTTCCTATATTTAAGTAATATGTGCCAATTAAGTGCCAAGACTGTTTCACGTATTCATTAGTGTAATAGAGAATTGTTAAATTAAAATTTCCATTCTATAAAACATTTTACATAATTACCTACACGAACAGCTGCCCGTATAAAGATAACCATTATATATGCCGTCATTTACACTACATTTATGTATAGTTAATACTTTTAAAAATATGACACCTTTTATTTTAAGTCGCATCATTCCTTTATTTCAGTTATATTCAAACATTTTTGTATCCTAATATGAACATCAGAAATAGCTGCATTATATCAATGTATCTGCATCTACGCATGCATACACATCAAACACAGATACAGCTATAATGCAGGGAATCGAATTATTAGTTTCTGAGCAGTATACATAATAGAGATACAGAATATCTCAAAGTTAACTTGAAGGGAGAAAAAGAGTGACTGCAAACAATTTGTTCAAACAAATCGTACACCATGTAAACCACGTTTTTCGTCACGACAAATACACACAGCGGCAAATATAAACGCGGGGAAAAAAATTTGTGATGGCTGAACTACACCGAAGAGCCAAAAAAACTGGTACACCTGCCTAATATCGTGTAGCACCTCCCCATCCCTCCTTGAGCCCGCAGAAGTGCCACAAGATGACGTGGCATGGACTCGACTAACGTCTGAAGGTATGCAGGAGGCAATTCACACCATGAATCCTGCAGGGCAGTCCACAAATCCAATATGCGCCAATTTGAGAAAGGGTTGCACGTCTGTCACGTTTAATGATTCTCGTCAGTCGTCGCTTGTCCCGTTCTTTTACGATCTTTTTCCGGCCGCAGCAATGTCGAAGATGTGATGTTTTACCGGATTCCCGATATTCACGGCACACTCGTGAAATGGTCGTACGCGAACATCCAAATGTTATCGCTACCTAGGAGATACTATGTTACCATCTCTCGTGTGCCGATTATAACACCACATTCAAACTCACATAAATCTTGATAACCTGCCATTGTAGCAGCAGTAACCGATCTAGCTGTCGACCGCATCGCGTTTCTCTGATTGGTTTCATATCTTTGTTATTTGCATACGCACGCCTCTACCAGTTTTTTTTTGGCTGTTCAGTGCAGAAGCAGGAGCGGCGCAAATGTGTTTAAAAGCCGAGGAAGTGTTACCGTACCTTCGGGCAGGAACCGAATTGATATGAAGTGCCGGCCAGGGAAAGAGATGCCGGCGAAGTTTGTTCGCCCGGAGTTTCATAACTAATTTCCCCGGACTAGTGATGTGGGTAAGGTAGATGGCCTCATAGCGCCGTGGACGAAAGGATGGTGAGAAGGGAGGGAGTCAGGCGTATACACAGCCTCCCCTTCTTCTTGCAGTAGGGGAAAAATAAGTTATTCTCCAGGCAATAAACTGCAAGTGAGATTGGAATTTCCGCCTCTAAGCACATGGCGGCCCGAAACGATTTTCGCACTGGCGGGAGATGTGCGTGAAACGAGGAGCTCACGAAAGCGTGTTATCCCCAGCACTCACTCTCGGTTACAGTACGCCGGAAGCTCTAGAGTTCATATATGAATCACTCTGTTATTTATTAGTCCTCGGCAATGTCGAAGGCGAAAGTCTTCACACTTTGCACTCAAGACGCATTAACTGGCCATCAATGAAGTCCAGAAGTGAGTCCTTTACATCAAGCCACAGCAGGAACACCTGTTCTGTTCTCAGCATTTCCGCTGACTACCATCTTACTGGTCTAAAATACACAGGCACTGTGCGTCGTTTGTTACTGGTTAGATGTCACCCAATGTAGTGGGAAGCTGAACGGGATTTACACTGACATGCAAAAAGTCATGGGATGAGAGTCTACTATTGTGTAGGCCCTCATATAGACCACCGAAGTGCAGCAATTCGTCGTGACATCGATTCTACAAGCGGACAAAGCACCTGTGGAGAGATGTTGACCCATGCCGTCTGGATAGCTATCCACAGCTCCCTGGTATTTGTCGGTGCAGGATTTTGAGTGTGAATGAACCTCCCCACCACATCCCATAAATGTTCGACGGGGTTCATATCGGGCGAACGAGGTGGTCACAGTAAGTCGTTGGAACTCTCCAGAATGCTCCTCGAACTTAGACTGATGACAAGGTGCATTATTATACTGGAATATCCCAACATTGAGAGGTTACATAAAGTCCATGAGGGGTTGCAATGCAATGCCATGACCAGTACACACACACACTCACGTGATGTCAGAGCCCATTTGATACATATTTGGGCACTTCCAAGACGTAACGGCACGATATTGCCACAGAATATTACATACATACTGCTATTCCAGGACTTTTTGTATGTCAGTGCAAAATTAATCGTGTTAATATGGTCACGTTCCAGATATATATTTTTTATGGTTTTAATTATAATTGTTGTTAAATACATGGCAGGAAAATTAAAAGCATGCTTCTGTAAATTACGCCATAAAGGAAAAATACTATTTTTAAAACTAGCACACCTTAAGTTACAATCGGGCAGGTGGCATTAAGTCTTAATGCTTTGCAATCAGAAAGTGTGGGTTACATTGTGGCTGCCTGTAGTGGAGATGGCCTTACCCAAGTTGTATTACATCCCTTTTACAGGTAAATATTGGCGCAGTTCTTCACCATTCTTCCTTATTATTCAGCCATTAGCGGATATAGTCTGTTCACTGTATAGTGAGAACTTTTAATGCCTTAGTTACCTTTTTCTTTCAGACATTTTTTATCCTTTGACCACCTTGTTAAATAAATATTACCATGTAAATAATAAACACGGTACGTATATTCCACCACACCTGAAAGTTATAGTGAAATGCTAAAATAAAATTCATTTATTGACTATTATTCGAAATTTGAGGGCTTTCAAAAGAACTCACTTTACCGTGAATAGCGTACACTCTTGGTTAACCTTAGCAATAAAAATTAATTAATTTTTTTGTTATTATACACAAACGCTTACATATACTTCCATAAGTTACTGGCACCGATTAAATAGGAACTTAGTTGGGTTAATATTAACTGAACAAACTTTTATGTCACTTAACTGGTTTCTTCTTTCTACCCATTATGTGCCCTTGTGTTACATGCACAAATTAGTATTGCCATGCACGTGATGACTAGCGTCCATGAGTCGGCTAAGTAACACGATGGAATTGTTATAAACACAATTATGATGTTATTACTGTACAGAGTAACAAGCATTACTAAAAAAAAAAAAATCACATTCCCACTAATTTAAGGAACTTGCCTACCGGTATTCATCTGAGATCGAGAAGCATGGAAGCGAAAGGTGTACACTGCCGCACATATAAAGTGCACCATCGCCGCTATGTGCATGTGTCTCAACTGGCGGTCAGTGTTTTGCGCCGTGTTGCTTGTACCTATAGACTTTAAGTGACGACCTTGTTATTTTATTATTGATGGGAAATTTGCAGAAAAGTTCAATACATACTAGCATCGTAGTTTACCTTTTGTGGTAGTATGTTTTTAGACACGGCAGTCTGATTAAACCTTTTTTTAACGATGGTGTTTAGCAATGAGTTCCGCTTCGTTATGGGAACATGAGAATCGCACTCAACTGTGGTGAATGCCACAACACTAATCTCGCTATGGTTTGGCACACTTCCTCCGTGGCAACATTGACTACACCCCCATCTACTCACATTTAGGGCCGGGATTCCAGGTGTGATATTCCAGCAAGATAACGCCCGATCACACATGTCCAAACACTAACATGGCCCGCCTGTTCCCCTGATAACTCCGCTATCGGACATGTGAGGGATCAGTTGCAACGCGAGCTGCCGTCGTGCCACAGTAATCTGGGATTTGGAATACACCGTCCATCAATTGTGGGCCCATCTGCCACAGGATAGCATCCGGCGTCTGCTGGACTCCATGCCAGACCATGTCTCAGCGCGTATCGCAGTGCGAGGGGATGCGACGCACATTTCCAAATAACCAGTAGGCGAACCATAGATATATTTGTTATTGTCCCGCTGCTCTGTTTTTGTGATCATGTGATTATTCATCGTATCACTACGTATATAAAGTTCCGGTACCATTCGATGCATCTTTATAAATACACTATTTTTTATTGTTTGGCAGCGTAGATTGGGTGTGAACTACTCTATAGCAAGTAAAATAATTCATTAGGATTATTTTGCCTTACCGAAGATTAATTATCTTTTCAACATGTAGGCAAAGCAAATATATTGTATGTTCTAGATACCAACAAAAGTTTTCATCGGTTTTTTTCTTAAATTGGCCTTGCAGGATATATACGGTCCTTAGCACGCCATTGAATTAACACGAATTTTCTTGAATTGCGATGGGGACGAATTTCGGAATCCGGGCACAGCCCGTATGTTAAATCACGTTCTTTCCGTATTTAAATAAAAATTTGCTTTTAATTACACCGAGGAAATTATTGCGTATACTGCAGATTTTGAGTTGCACTTGTCAAAATAACCTCAGGTAGTAGGCCTGATTGTTAATCGCTAGAAAGTCACTTTATGCTCCAGGGAAGTGAAGGTAGGTAGAGGTGGGTATATAGAGCTTAACGTCTCGGCCACAGAGAGGCCATTGGAGACGGAGAAATTGATCAGAGAAGCTGGAACGAGGAAGGAATCGGCCATGGCTTTTAGTTAGGAACCATCCCAGTATTCGTTTGGAGTGATTTTGGGGAACCGTGGAAAACCGAAATCAGGATGGCGCGGCCGGGATTCAAACTCAGGTCCTCCCGAATGCGAGTCCAAAGTTTAACATTTGCGCCACCTCGCTCGGTCAGGAAAGTGAAATTCCTGTGTTACGTGCTGTGTGAAGGCCGTTTGTTAATTTATCCCGATCGTCTTGCCGCCGCAAAGGATGTAAAAATTTTTTTGGGACTTCTGGGTTATTATTCGGAATTGGCAGCGCTTTTGAATTATTTAAAAAATAAAGATGTGGAATTTTTTCTGGGATCCTGAATAAGAAAATACGCTTGATGCTTTTAAACAGAAGATTTACTCGCCGCTCAGTTTACATATCCCGGATTTTACCCGTCGTTTTTTGATCAGGGTGGACGCTTCGTCTATTGGTATTGGGGCACTATTGTGTTAACGGATAGGAAATGGTTTGACTCTAGTTGCGTTTGCAAATCGCACCCTGACAGAGGCTGAATGAAGCTTAGGCATATATGAAACTGATTCCTTAGCTGGTTTGTTTGGTTAAGAGAAATTTGTCTCATATACCAAGAGTGATGAATTCGATCTGTATATGATTAATGAAGTTTTGATTTGGGTGGTTAACCACCCGCTAAATTATGGAAATAAGGCCATTGGGTGTTGCGCCTTTCCCGTTTCCTTAAAGTCTTCCGTGTTCGCAGCGCCATTAATCAGGTGGCCGATGCCTTATCCCGTACGTGTGACCCTGGGGATTTCAAAGTACGGGTAGAAGGGAAGGAAGTGACAAGTTTAAATTTAATCCAAGACTTTTGGGAGTGTTTTGTTAAGTTTCGCGTGGCTGGGGCGAGTGATGCCTGATGCGCGCAAGTAAAATATGATTTCGTATCAGGTGTTGTGACTCTGTATGTCGAAACTGACGGGGTGTTGAAATTTACTGAGAAAAGTGGGCAAGCAAGGAAGAGTGTTGTCATCGAATCTTTACAGCCAATTATGTTCTGGAACTTTCTTAATTCGGCGTTTAGAGGCTATTTAGGGATTAATAAAACTTTACAAAAAAATCTTTCCAATTTTACTTGGCCAACGTTGAAAGTTGATGTGTCTGAATATATACCCTCGTGCGACGACAGCGAGAAGTGTAAAGAAAACCCAAAAAAGCGAATTTCGGCCTATGAGCGGTGCAGATGCCGGAAGGGCCATGGCTGATTGTGCATTTGGGAATCTTTCTTGTATTAAAATATTTGGTATGTCACAAGGAAAGGTTTCTTGTTAACCGCCTTGCCTTGGGAAACAACTAAAACCGCTGGTGGTAGCACTATATAAACATCCAATATTGTCGAGCAGCATAATATCCATTTCCAAATATCGTCCGTTTATTATTTTACATATCTTCAAACATGGCAGCCAACAGTAATATGGATTATTGTAACCTACTCTAAATTTTAGTTAAACAGTATAAGCAGTATGATTGATTGTTATTTTGCTACAAATTTACGTCTTTGAGATTTAATCGTAGTTTTATTTGTTGTGTTATGAAATAATAATACTGAGACATGGCAGTCGTTAGCAGAGGTGCTCTGTGCGTCAGATAATAATGCTGATAATAATTATGCCTTTATTTGTGTCTATCATGTGTGCAAAGTTCTCGAAGATAACTCATTATTTCAGTAAGAGGAGACTAGTTTGGTGTTTTGACAAAGGCATGCTGGAATTCTGTTAATATCTGCTATCGCACTAGAATTTACATTCATCTACAAGCTCACGCCGCAGTAATTTTCACACTATTTACTATTACAGTGAGAAACTATTTTTTTCTCCCTAACCAAGTTATACATTATTCGGGTCATTTCTAGTAATTTTGAATGTCGAATACTGGTCCAGAGTCATCGAGAGTACTCTGAAGACCAGGATGTTCATAGCCACCCAAAACTCTCTTTACTCTTCTCGAGAGTATATCAGTCTGCAGTCAATTCACAAAATAAATCAAACTCACTAGTACTTAATATCTGGCGAATATTTTATGACCCTACTGGAGGCGGTCACTTTTCTTGGTGTGAAGGGAATAAGGTGAGTGGAGGAACCACGAATGCTGCCTTATATTTGATATGTGTATTAAATTCCATGTTAACGCCAGAACATCAATTTTAGACACCAACATTCTGAAAAGAACACAGAGTACAAGGCCACAAACAAATATATCTAGCGAGGTGATGCAATCGCAATAGAGAGGACCAGATTTCGATTCCCGGTCTGGCCATTATCATTTGGGTTTCGGCTTTGCTCTCCAAAATTGGTCTGTGCGAATTGTGGGATGACTCCTTACTACAGGCAATGGCCGATTCGTTCCCCGCTCCTGATTGTTTCGCAACTTGTTCCGCCTGTATTGACCTCGTCATCGACAAGAATTTACTGACAAAAAAGAAAAACTCGTAAATGGTTTCACGCTGTCTTCTTTTAAAAGTCTCTGCAAAATACGAAGCAAACATTTTTCTAGGGCGGTGGTGGCATTATTTTTTACTTTTGACCAACACCCTGACGGAGACACATAGTCCTTAGTACTTATCATCGAATACTTTGCTTAGTGACTGGAAGAGTATCAGATTAACTGTTTTAAAGAAGAAAAACTATCACACTGCCACACGTTTCACAAGGCTTGTCGGTGACCTTGATCGCTAAGGCATGCGGCGAGGAAGCCGGACCAACGAGAGTATGATTCCATGACCACCCAAGTACCTGAGTGATTTCGAGCCCATTATTATTAGAAGGTTCTATCCTCGTTAACCTTCCTGCACAACCGCACTACGTGAAACCCAAACAACAACAACACAGGTTTCACTCAACCATGCTTGACGGTAGGCTCCAACTCGCGAGGTCTCATTTAGTAGTCTTCAGTTCAATGACCCAAACCCTAGCGATGCTGCTGGCTCTGTGGCTCTAAACCTAGCATCTAAATTATAATTCTTTGGCATAGCTAGGCCAGATTGTGTGTTCCAATTCCAATATGGATGTGCGCGACGTATATAGACTTTTTAAATCCCCTACATATCGCACACGTATCGACGGCTTACCAGGAGCACAAACCCAGAACTCCTCGTACCAAAGGAAGGCCTTTCAATCAACTATGTCACTGAAGCGAGCCCTGAAGTTGGCTTTTTGTTTCCGGGTTGAATATTAGTTTGTCAGCCACTCTTCCCTATGTTCGCTTTCTTGTATAAGCCCCGGGAGTAAGTAAGAATCAGTTTTAAGATAAACTTAACCATTAAGCAAACAAAAGTCGGCCATAACAGCACATAAAATATGTCCCAAAATTCATGCCCACTCATCATGCGAATATTGCGCGATAATCTAGATTGTCATCTTGATGAAAAAATTATGTCGAAGAATATTTTTGAACAATCTGGTGATACTGCATAGAGGTTGAGAGGTTTGTTAAATATCTGTTGTTTCTGAATTACTTCACCTGCCGTTCAATCGTGAGGACTGTTTAACGTCGTTTTTTTAGATGACTGTATCGACTTTAATTATTTCTCTATTGTTTTTATTAATGTTAAAAAATGTATTATAATATTTATTTTTTAAATTTTTAGTGCATTGCGAATCTTCTATTTTTTAACTTTTTAAGTTAGTCTTTTAAGTAACAAAACTAAGCTGAAAAATTATGATCGCTTGCTAAACATTTTATATGACACGACAAATACATAAAATAGTAACTTAGCTGACATCATACGTCCAGGAACAAATAAATTTTCGTGCACGTATTGCTGTTAATTAAACACTATTAAAATTGTTTGGAAACTGATAAAATCTTTAATTAGTTTTTTTTCCTTCCACCAAGAGTCCTAGTGATTGACAGTTACTTCATTAGATTTAGCTGAAAGCAATCGACCGTCTGAAAGGCTGGAGAGTTTCAAGGCAATCCCGTCAAATTGTTAACACTTCCGCTCTTCGAGAGATAATTTTCAACCCCTACATCCCATTAACACCTTATTGAAGTCTAGTCCCATCACCCTTCGTAGCACTCTATCAAGGTATACTCATTATAAGGTGAAGTGGAGCTAGTTCATTGCTGGAGTTAGATAAGATTATTTTTTTCTGTTAGTCAAGCGTTGTATTACTACGATCCTTGTGCAACAGAATCTGGACTTTCGCATTGGGAGATTTTCTGCGAGTTTTCTATGGGTTATTATTCCGTTTGCCTCATCACTGGATTCCGTCACTTCGCCAGCATTGGGTTTTAATTAATATCATGGTAGTCTAATATCTCACCCAAAATACAGTTACTCAGCTACACACTACACCCGCTCAAGAGTTTGCATGGCCTCAAGTATTATTGTTACAACCACATCAATATTAACATCTGTTGCTATTAATTTACCCCAATTTCACTTAGATCCATGGGCACATATCCAGCAAAGTAACTAGGATATTCTTTTGTGTGGGAGGTGAAAAACATATTTGTTATCATTTCAAAGGTGGTTGGATATCGGAATTAAACCAATGTTTTGTTAGAGTCAACGAATAACTGTGTGCATTAGAGTAGCTGAATGTAGTTTGGTTTGAAGACCTGAAAAAACTTATCCATCAAGTGTGACATCCCTGCTACTTTCGTATGACACCGCCAATGCCGTCCATCAGATATTTTGGTTACAGCCACTTGAGTGAAAAGTGGATTTGACGGCAGAAATGTAAATAACTCTCTTTGCCCTTCACAACATATCTGCTTAAACCTGGGCAGGAAAAGTTACAATTCCTCCTTAATTTTTCTACAAATCACAGTTTAATTGTTTAAATTATTTTAAGAAATTCCAGTTAGAAATATGTTGCTAAATCTATTAAGTTCGAGTTTTATCAGTTTCCCTCATAACGATTTTAGGCAAAATCGGTATTTACTTCAGCAAGTAAGCGACATATATTCCTTCCCCTCCCCGTGAAATTTCCTTTTTATCATTTACTATTTCCCTTATTCCCTCAAAATTCCCCGTTTTTCCCTTAGAAAAGCGTCAATCACCCAGTTGCAGAAACGAGCCACAAAAAGGAACTTTTCGTTCCATCCGAAGGATTTGGGAGGCTCGCTTTTCAATGACAGAGCAGTGGCGGCCATTTTGGTTTTATAGGCATAGGGTATGTCAAATCAAAAAATGGGATCCAGAACCGGAGCCGGAGCCAACCGTCAGTCATCTTGGTTCTGTCAGCCATCTTAGCAGCCAATTTGAATCCATGTAATTTTGACCTTGACCTCAGTGAGCTTTTACTTTAAACCCAAAAAATTCCCAAATAATCTAAAAATTCTAAAAATTACTTGAATAATAATAAAAAATTAGAAACAATGTTATTTAAAAAAATTATTAAATACAATATTTCAATATTTGGGCTTAGGGGGAACGGGGGACTGGAACAGACCAGCCACCATGTTATGACGTCATCCAACCACCATGTTGAACCCAGGTGACTTTTACCTTGACCCTTGACCTTAACCCTATAACCGTGACCTTGGTTGACCTAGAAAACCAAAACTTGAGAAAAAGTTGTAAACATTGAATAAATTCATAAAAGTCAGCGAACATATTACATTACTAACTACTACCGCAATTTTGATCCAGGTGACATTAACCTTTAGTCCTAACCCTGTGACCTATGACCTTAAACCCAAAACTCATAAAAAAAACCAAAAATTTCCTAAGAATTTATAAAAAATTCATAAAAATATTTATTTTTCAAATTATTTTTAAAAACTTACATTTTCGGAGGTTACCCACAGCATCATGTCCAGAAGACAACTGATCCCCTCCAATCAATCACATTGTATTAACATTTATCTCCCCTTTCCAATGTTTCTCATTGGTTAATTAGTCGGCAGGCCTCCACTCCCATCACCTTTGCTCATTCTGTCGAATGCACTCCACCCGCCATATTGGTTTTTTCTTTTGTCATTTGTTTACATTTTCATCACCTAGGTGGCACTGATGACTCCGAACAACATGTTAGATCTGGATGACCTTCACCTTGACCTTGCATCTGTGACCTTGGTCGCGTGCCCATTACCTTGGATAACCTTGAACCCGAAAATAAATTATAAAAACGGTTATAAATTCCAAAAATCCCCAAATATTATTAAAAAAATTAATTAGTTACTTGTTTTTTAATCAATATTTCGATAAATCTTACAATATTTCCATCAGTCAGTACCTAAATCAGCAATCCACACCAATCAACACACCAATTCACACCAATCATTCGCAATCCACTCAACATGCTTCACGATCCGCTCTATAATCGCTCCACATGCTCCACATGCTCCACAATCCACTCCTCAATTTTCAGCGACCATGCCAATCCTTAGATCAATATCAATCCTTAGCCTTACTCCTCCACAATCCACAGCAATCCATGCCAATCCTTCGATCAATCCCAATCTTTCGACCAATCCGAATCCTCCGATCGATCCCTCGATCAATCTTTTGGTTTGTCCCCCACCCATATTTATAGAAGTAACATTTGCTTCCCAACTGTCTCCAAATTTGTACATGTCGACAGAATCAATGTTTTTTATGCAGTCAACTATCAATGGATTTTATACTCAAATCTTTATTATCATTCTACATGCAGATATTTCCGTTAATAGTCGAGTGCTAATAGTACCACTTTAAAGTTAAGAGGAAATAAAGGATACCACACACAAAAACAAAGGAAAACAAATTATTTAATAATAATATTAATTAATTATTATTGTGTAATTACAATTTAGGGAAAAAAAACAGTTCGTCATATTATGCGGCATATGCCCGATCGTTCAGTTTACAAACGGTTGAAGATATCTCGTAAATGTGCGTGAGATTTCCGCGTTTTTGAAGGCCAAACAAATATCTAAGTCTATCAACAAGTTCATTCTGGTCTTCGGTAAATAGGTAGCCAGTAATCTCGGCGTATCCTGCCTTCTTCAAGTCTCTTGTTGCAGCAATGGTGTTGTAGGGGTGTGCCAGCGCATCGAGAAAATCGCCATTACCGTCTTTAGCATTAACACTGTCTTCATGTTAATTTTCATCAATGCTCTCATCATAGTCATCTTAACGTCCTGTTTTGTATTCTATATTAAAATTGTTTTTATTTATAGCAAGAGTTGTATACTCATCAGCATTTAGAGCTGATGACCGTTTATTTTGAAGTTCGTTGACTTCACGCGAAAGTCTCGCAAGTGTACATTCCACACAAACAGATTCTACTGCGCTCATTTCATCTTTAGCATTAACTGTCTCATCATAATCGCCTGTCGAATCGGTACCCATCGATGCAGCAAGAGGTATTGCCAGCAACACTTGCTGACTCCCAGTCGACGAATCCTTGCAGATCTCGGTATGTTCTTTCAATGTATCGCTTTGCACAAACTGCATTGTACCAATGCCGTAATGCTTAATCGCGCGAAAAGGACTCTTCGTACAGGTCGTTCTCTCACGCCGACGAGCATTTTGACCATAGGTGAAAACTCGATTACAGAAACGGCACTGGCGACAACCAATTAGCGGCAATGTAGGTCAGCCGCGGTTCAATGATCGTTGACGTCAAAGGCAGGCATTCATATTCGCAATTCATCTTCGTGGTATGACGAGAGAGCACTTACAAATGGGTGTTCACCTCACAGCGTCAGAACAACTGACATTTTTTCTTATATAATTGCGGTTATTTTTACAGTAAAGAGCATAACTTGTGCCCACAAAAGGACTTCCACTATAAAATTTATATGTAAAAATTATGGGGCACTCTGAAAAAACCCATATACTCGTTCGCCTCAGAAGAAAAAACGCAGATACGTATGTATTCATTAATTTAGAAATCTAAAATTATTTTAAAATTATTTTACAAAATTATGTATAGGTATATAAACATGTAAATAAAAATTATTTTTGATTACTTTTATACTTAATTATGAATATATAAATATCGAAACATAACATTATATAACATTACTATATTTACATATACATATGCCAACAAGCATATTTAAATATCATGCCGTTACGTAAAACGGGAAACTTTCAGAATAAAAAGGGAATTTATAAAGGAAAAAAATTTAGAGCGGGAAAAAAAGGAAATTTTTAGGGAAAGAGGTAAGTTCCAAGATGGCGGTGGCCGGCTTCGGCTCCGGTCCCGAGTCTTGTTGTCCCCAAACGAAGATAATCACTCTACTCTAAGACTTGCTGTTACCTTTTGGCTAGAATTGATGTGTCTGTAAATTACGAGTTAACACGCATATTTGTGGAAATGTTTTTTTATTTAGTAACGTGATCAAATGTTCACATTTATGCCAAGGTGGTGGAGTGGGGAGATGGAAATTAATAAAATCAGAAGTGAATAAGGATTTAAACTATTTCGCCAATTTATTTTAGTCTACTTAAGTCCATAAATGAACCGTTAAATAGTTCAAATCTTCAACTTTTCTACTTGTTATATACTTTTATACTGTTCACTGAAAGAGTCGAACATACGTGACACATTTTAAGGTTTATTAATATAGTAGTTTGACTTGTGAGACGTTTTGTCGCCAGTTCCGCACGAGTCACGAGAGCAGAACTAGATTTCAAGAAACGCGATGCAACGGAGTGAAAGAAAATAATGATGGACAAATTACTTGGGAATGCAAGTTCCCGCAAGGAAATAAACTACGGAAAGGACAAGAGGTCAGAAAATATCACAAATATGAAGTAATGGCGACGCAGACTTCAGGCCCTGAGGGGCAAGCAATACTGAAATGTCGTAAATCAAACTTCTACTCTAAGTGTTTATCTATTTGTACAAAAGGCAGCGTAGTAGATCTTATATCAGGAAGAGAAAACCGCTATATACTACAAAAAGACAAACTCCATTACTGAGATTGGAATAGGATGTCAGTAATGGTCAAATTAGTAGTGTATTATTTTGTTTCTTGTAGCCGTCAGAAAAAGTGTTCATTAAAGTGATAGTTACTGGGAAATCTACAGATTTAAATTGTATTTGCACTGTAAACGTAAATAAGCTAAAGTGGTTCCAAATCAGTGGCGTCTGACTGCGAACCAGTGAAATGACTGCCAGAACGCACTCAGCGTTAGAGTGACGGTGATTTTGCTGACACAAAGGCGATCGTCACTAATTATCGGTGACAGCTACTGGCCCAAATAACTGTTATTTCACTTTTCAGTTAGTCGGCAGCGTCTTATCAGTTTAACTATTAGACATACAGTCAATATTTAATTAATTAAAGTCGCTGATTCAATATAATATAGAACCTACACTAAAAAAAAGTCAATGCAGACCTTTACCTGATTTTTTTTGAGCGGCAAAATAATATATCGGTTGTTGCAAAAACATATGTCTATTGGATATAAACAACACGGGTTTTTTCGTTATAAATAATAAAACTTATTTTGCAGTCACTTTAATAAAAATTGTGACCAATACAATTTACCACAACGTTTTCACTTAGAAAATTATACTTATTTTTGTGTACACAATGTCTCTAACCACTATTATACGCAATATCCGAAATTTCATACAAACTCGAATACGTTTATGCGACACGGCGTGATAAGATGGACATTCAAACGTTTCTCGAATGCGCTGTAGTCCATGGTTTTTTTTCCCGTTTACATGCATCTATCTGCATGGAGACTAACATAACATGCACCATGGTATAACTTGCGCATTTACCTCAAAATTTTAAGGCATATTAGAATAGCAAGTCTGTACATAATTTAAGGGCGATAATATTACTGTCGTCTGTTGGCGTAAATTTTTTTTAAAATACACTCATTTGCAAAAAAAAAAGAACATACTAGAGGTATCATTGCAGGGGCACATACGTGGCTAAAGGCACAATACATGTTAGTATGTATACAGAAAAAATGAAAATATTGTACTACACCAAAAATGTATTGCAGGGGACTAACACTTGCAGGATGATCTTAGTATATCGTTGGACAATGGACCACACATAGCACGGAGACAGGTGGTGGTACGGTCGAGCACAGAGGCATACAGACGTCAGATGTTCTCCTGGGGAAGTTCTTACGACAGCTGTCGGAACTGACCTTCCAAGCCCACCATAGTTGCTGCTGGCCGAAGTTGCAGTTTAATCTGGTCCAAAACGTTCTGTCTGGGGAACTTGCTGGCCAATGAAGCATGTTGATATCATAAAATTAGGTCAGAAATATCCATGTTGTGCGAGGCCCGGGCATTATTCTGCTGGAAAATGGAGATGTCAAGCTGCACCAGGAAGGGGAGCGCACGTGGTCGCAGAGTTTCCTGGACGTAACGCCACGCCGTCGGGGTTCCTTCATTCACCACCAGTGAGGTTGCGGAAATGGTAGGGACTGGTACCCCACATCATGACGCCTATCGTTGGGGTGGTGTACTGCTCTACAAGGAAGCGTGGATCACAGCGCTGTTCAGGACGTCTCCATATTCGAATTTGGCTATCTTCTGTATCCAGACAGCACCGTGATTCGTCGCTGAACACCACTCGTCGACAATCCGCAAACCGTCTTGCTGCCCATTCTCAGCCAAATCTCACACATGTTCGGCGATGGTCAGGTCGTATTGGTAGACGTCGTAAGGGACGCCGCGACGACGTATACTACTCGGCTAGCCGCCTGGATCTGATACTGGTGGACACAGGCGTATCTCCAGATACCTTGACATATCCGTGGATGGTGCGCAGCGACGCCCGTGGAGTGATCACAGACTGCCACACGATGAAAGGATTCTTCCTACTGGTGGTCCTCTGGGGTCGACCCGAGCCTTCTCGACGGGTGTGTATACCCTCCTGTTCCCACTGCGTCTAACACCGACTCACAGTGTGTGCAGAACGGTTAAAATGGCGAGCAATGTGCTAAAATGTCCAACCTGCCTCTTGGAGGCCGAAGATGCGGCCTCTCTGAAACTCACTCAACTGGGCAAATGCTTGTGGAATGCGCCGTCGGGGCATGCTACGTATTCACTGAATATGACTATGTATCTCACACTAACCTCACTGCTACTAAGACCTTATTCGTAGTCCGGCAGCTATGAGCGATGGAGGGACATGTATGCTCCCTAGTGGCACATCCTCACAAGCAAACCACATTATACGCAAATGTGACACATGTCGAGCTATGACGATACTGTGTGGCAACCTACGTTGTACTCCCGCAAGTCGTCTATTGTGATTTTTTTTTTTTTGCAAATGAATATAATTTTCAGAATACACACAAATGAAATACTTTGAAGGCGATTGTTGGGTGCAAATTCCGATAAGGAAAAACTTAAAAATCATATACATATGTGGCATAGTGTTTTTTCTATTAATATTCCCTACATGAAATCATGAATTATATACTGTATATGTTATTCGTTTCGCGGCTACAAATCGTGTTAAAAACATGGTAGTTATAAAGGTGAAAACATATTTTATAGAAATGTAAAGTTTGTCATTATCATCACCCATGACTTACAGAACCATATTCCGAACGAACTTTAGTAATGCACACAAATTATCATTCGCAGAGGACTGCAAGACAAAAGTTATTGGCCTCAAGTAGAATATAGAGAGCAGAGAAGAGTTATTTTTGTACTGTTTGTTTCATACGATATTTTATTTCCTTTAACTAATGCAGATATCCTGTACAGCAATGATGAGAATGCAATATTAGCCAACACAAATACGTCAAGTAAGCTTAACACACGGAACTAAACTAAAAGTTCAATAACTTTATACTTAAAGCATGTAATGCTATTTATTTGGACCGCATTCGGTACCCAAATAATTGGACAGAAAATGTACGCGATTTAGGCCTACATTTATGTAGTTGTCTCTTATTAGTTGCTTAGTAATTGTTTTCCTCATTATTCACTCCCATGTATACTCTGGAATCATAATGAGGGTAAGAGAATAAAATCTTTTGTGGGCACACAAGTCGTCGACGTTTAGCTTAAAATAAAAATAATAACTGAAATACTGAGGAGTTCTAAATATGATGAGTTTTCCCAGTTACAAATGAGGAAATTTCTATTAAAATATACAAGGCCACGTATTAATAAAATTACTAGCCTAATTTTCTTTTTTATTCGTACATGCTTAATTGTATGTTAATAACAGGCTAAAAATGACGTAGACTGATTACGTATTTTGTACATGACAATATCGAGAGCTCAAGAATGACCATTGTAACTGTACAAATTACGCGTTAAAGCATTAACACAGCTGTTAGGGTGGGTAATTTTTTTTTATTTCTCGATATTGTAAAGGGCACAGCGATTAAAAGGTGCTATTTGGTATTGGTAATCCATACGTAAAATTTTATTACGTTCTATTAAGTTTTATTGCCTCCGGATTGTGATGAAAGATTTTTTTTAAAATAATTTTTCGAGGTTTTTTCTTATTAAAAAAATAATAATAAATGGGTGAGACAACGATGTTGAAAATGGCAGCTTCATATACCATTTAGACAAGTTTGACATATATATTTAACCATTTAACCAAATTCAACTCCAGGCAGTATACATTAGAAGCATCGTATATATATTCTTTTTCTGGCAATTTTTTACGATAGCATCAAATAAGAAAATAAAGTCACTTATTTTAAAAATAAAGCCCCTGTAAATATTTTAGGTTGGTAAACCCTATCATTCAAAACATTACACTGATTTAATCCGAAGTCGATGCTCCGAATCCGATATCCGTAATGCAGTGGATTGCACGCTATTTTATAGTATGAGGTTTTTTGGGTCGAAGTCCGAGGTAAGGTATGTGCGTATTTGTAATAGTCTCACTACTGTTGCATAAGTTTCTGGTTTCATTTCTAGATTTATTGCTTTCAAAGACAAGTGCTTCCCACCAACTCATTATTTAAGAAATTATTAAAAAATTAATTACACTGTTGTTGAAGAAAGTAGGGTCAATAGTGATATAATTAACGTTTTGTTTAAGATAGTGCCATAAGTATTTAGCAAGTTTTTATGTCATATCTCGAGAAACAATTGACCGATTCCTATCAAATATCTCAAACACGAAGTACTGCTGTAGGTGATGTAAACTAGCATGTTTTAAGTAGGTCAGATACTTATTTACAGTGGCAGTAGTTAGAAATGGGGTATTTAAAGACAGCTTCGTGACACGGACACACGGACACACCGAACCTTGGTAAGAAAACGTCATTATATAATGTGTTTTTTTCCCGTTTTCCCCTCTTAATATCCCATCCCCCCCAAACCTGTCAAAATTTCCCCTTTTCCCTTAAAATTTCCCAAATTTCACAAAAATTTTTTAAAATTTTATTTTTACAAAATATTTTTTAATGACTCCACAATGTGGCTCAGTGACTCCTTTTTTGGGCAATGAGGGATTGAAGGATTTTACGAAAATATATTTAAAGTACTATTATTATATCATGCTCTTGCATGCCAAGCCGAGAGGGTTATCTTAGAGTCTTCCCAATTTCGAAATCGACGGGTGCCGCAGTGATGCAACGAATAGATGACATGTTAAACTTCACGCTCTCGCATTCCCGGGTGGCCGTAGATCGCAACGGATAGAGCATATGTTGAACTTCACGATCTGACATCCAATTTCGACAGGATGCCGCAGTGTCGCAACGGATAGAGCACATGTTAAACTTCACGCTCTCACATTCCATTTCGACAGGGTGCCGCAGTGTCGCAACGGATAGACGACATGTTAAAATTCATGCTGTCGCATTCCTGGGGTGCCGTGGTGATGCAAGGGATAGATTACATGTTAAACTTCATGCTCTCGCATTGCCGGGGTGCCACAGTGACGAAACGTATAGATGACATGTTCGAGAGGGTTATCTCAGAGTCTTCCCTATTCAAAATCACACACTTCTATGAAAACAATGGCGGGAACAGTCGTGTTACTACTGTAACATATCATTTTCATATGACTACAATGCGAAGAGGCATATAAAGCATAAATGCAAGCTATCGATGTAATAAAGAGAGAACACCACTGCGCATAAAGGAGCCTAACAGGTTACGCGAGGCTCTCGCAGGCCTAACATAAAGGCTGCTGATGCACACAACGATAAAGAAGCCTATCATGTCTCGAAAGCGTCTCGACACTAACAAAGAAGCCATAAAGGTCAACGCCGCACATAATGATAAAGGGACTCTAACTCCTACAAGATTATCATGCTCTTGCATGCCAAGCCGGGAGGGTTATCTCAGTGACTTCCCAACATATGTGCTAGGGTTATCTCAGAGTCTTCTCAACCATACACAAAACCTTTACCAAGTGTGAAGAAGGAAATACGTATGTTGCAGACATTTATTATGAAGAGTGCAAACCATACAGATCGTCCAACGATGTGAACAAAAAACATGTATTGCTAACACGTACGATAAAAAACGAGGATGTTACAACTATCCAGAACATCGAGCAAGAAAGTGTGACGACGAGTCCGCGGGTGATGATGATGTGAAATATACGTATTCTACTGACAATGATGAAGGTACTGCTTCTGCAAAGCAAAAACTTAAACACGATGCTGAAGAAGTCGGCTACGTGAAGTTGAGACAGAATAAACGAAGATTCGAACTAAATACTCTAGCTCAAAGGTATCTCACAAACTATTAATCACAGAAGAACATAGTTGCTGACATGTATTGTGAACCATCTGCGAAGAAAGAATTTACAACTAACCAGGACAATGAGAACGAATATGTGACCTCCAAGTCTACATCATATTCTACCGATGAAGTGCTGACATCTGCAATGCAAAAGCATAAAAATTTTGCTGAAGATAAGAGCTCCTTAAAGTTGGGACATAAGAAACGAAGATTCGAATTGAGTACTCTGGCCCAGAGGTATCTCACAAACTATCCATCACGGAAGAACATAGATGCAGACATGTATTGTGAACCTTTTGCGAAGTGAGTCGTGAAGTCTAGTTACTTATTTTCTGAAGACCCCAACGTCCTGGTTGATATACTACGTGTACTGGTGACATTACGGAGAAGTGGATATATTTCTGTCAGCGAAGAGATAAATATGATTATTGATGAACTCAAAGCTAATGACTATATCGAATGATATACGTTCACCGTGCTTCTCGCCAACACCTAGAGAGAGAATTATATGTTTTTTTTAAATTGAAAAATTATATATATATTTTTGGTGACAATATATATATATATTACTTTGTGTGTTTTTTGTTTTAACTGAAGAAAAAAATTGTATATTTTTTTGTGACAAAAAAATATTACTTTGTGTTTTAATTGAAAAAATTGTACATATATTTTGAGTCAATATATATATATAGCTTCTGAATATGTGTATTATTTTTCTGTTGGTGGAGACGTGATGTCAAACACACATACTAAAACTAATGTACTAGCATAGTAAAGATAATTTAATAATAATAATAATAATAATAATAATACACTACAAACACTCATTTTAGATTCGGCGTTACTTTTATATATTTAAAGAGAAAANTATATATATATAGCTTCTGAATATGTGTATTATTTTTCTGTTGGTGGAGACGTGATGTCAAACACACATACTAAAATTAATGTACTAGCATAGTAAAGATAATTTAATAATAATAATAATAATACACTACAAACACTCATTTTAGATTCGGCGTTACTTTTATATATTTAAAGAGAAAACATTTAACACTGTTAGCAGTAAGGGCCTCTAAAGAGACCAGACCGTCCCGATCAGAACAACAGGCATTCAGCCCATCAGTGTTACCACTGCGACGAGAACTTTAGTAAACATCTGGAATGACCACGAACAGGAAAAATAACTTATATTCACACAAACCAACCTAAAAAAATCTAAAATATGTTAATTGGTGTATACTATTTATCTACCACCGAAGTTAATGTAACATCACATTATACTTTGCTTGCTACTAAACACAGTGTATGTAAACCAGTAGTCATGAAAGAGTCTATGACACTGATATATATGAATGATTAGATATAAAAAAAATTAAAGGTAAATAGTTATAAACTCTCACCGACCGCTGCATATTGCACACGCAACTAACACTATACATTACGTTAGACCGAAAAAAATACACTCTCAAAACGATGATACTAGCAGGCATAAAAAATAAAAGAAAAGTAATTATTATCACCTACAAACATGTATTGCACAAGTGACGAGCACTGTACTGAACATCACTTACGGCTAGACAACACCGTGCGTCTGAAAAAAAAGACGTTATAGCCTTGGCTAGTACAGTAAAATAAATAGTAGAGCAGGGATGGCTATCACAGAGTCTTCCCAAAATCAATTAACATTTAAGTAATTCCTACTAGATAATATACATCATGCTCTTACATGGCAAGGAGGGAGGGCGATCTCAGAGTCTTCCCAAATTAGATTATAATTTAAGTCATTCCTACTAGACGATATACACTGAGGCGACAAAAGTCATGGGATACCTCCTAATATCGTGTCGGAACTCCTTTTGCCCGTTGAAGTGCAGCAACTCGACGTGGCATGGACTCAACCAGTCGTTGGAAGTCCCCGGCAGAAATGTTGAGCCATGCTGCCTCTATAGACGTCCATATTTGCGAAAGTATTGCCGGTGCAGAACTTTGTGCACGAACTGACTTCTCGACTATGTCCCATAAATTATCGATGGGATTCATGTCGGGCGATCTTGGTGGCCAAATAATTCGCTGGAATTGTCCAGAATGTTCTTCAAACCAATCGCGAACAGTTGTGACCCGATGACATGGCGCATTGTCATCCATAAAAATTCCATCGTTCTTTGGGTACATTAAGTCCATGAATGGCTGCCAGTGGTCTCCAAGTAGCTGAACATAACCCTTTCCAGTCAATGATCGGCTCAGTTGGACCAGAGGACCCTGTCCGTTCCATGTAAAAACATCCCACACCATTATGGAACAACCACCAGCTTGCACAGTTCCTTGTTGACAACTTGGGTCCATGGATTCGTGGGTTCTGCGCCACACTCGAACCCTACCATCAGCTCTTACCAACTGAAATCGTGACTCATCTGACCAAGCCACGGTTTTCCATTCATCTAGGGTCCAACCGATATGGTCACGAGCCCAGGAGAGGCGCTGCAGGCGATGTCGTGCTGTAAGTAAAAGCACTCAAGTCGGTCTTCTGCTGGCATAGCCTAGTACAGCCAAAGTTCGCCGCACTGTCCTAACGGACACGTCCGTCGTACGTCCCACATTGATTCCTGTGGTTATTTCACGCAGTGTTGCTTGTCTGTTAACACTGACCATTCTGCGTTGGTCTTGGTCATTAAGTGCAGGCGGTCGGCTGCTGCGTTGTGCATGGTGGGATGTTATGCCTGAAATTAGGTATTCTTTACTGCAAATGAAATCCCAGCCAATGCACTGCCCATTTATACATTTTGTACGCGATACTACTGCCATCTGTATATTTGCATATTGCTATCCCATGACTTTTGTCACCTCAGTGTACACCATGCGCTTACATGGCAAGCAGGGAGGGTTATCTCAGAGTCTTCCCAAAATAAATTAACATTTAAGACCTTCCTACGAGATGATATACTTAACGCTCCTACATAGCAAGCAGGAAGAGTTATCGCAGAGTCTTCCCAAAATCAATTAATATTTATGTCATTCCTACCAGATGATATACACCATGCGCTTACATGGCAAGCAGGGAGAGTCATATTAGAGTCTTCCCAAAATGCATTAACATTTACGACCTTCCTACGAGATGATCACGCTCTTACATGTTAAGTCGAGAGGGTGATTTCAGAGTCTTCCCAAATTAGATTTTAATTTAAGTCTTTCCTACGAGATGATGTACTTCACATCTTTCATATTCCGTTATAGCCCTAGGCACTGGCTGTGTCCTCGAGAAAGTGACGGTTTCATAAAAATACGGCAACACACATATAGGCTTGAGATATGCGGGAAGTATTAGAAAAAAATTGTTTTTAATAATTTTTCATATTCCGTTATAGCCAAAGGCTCTGACCAGAGTCCTAGAGAAATGTCGGTTTCGAAAACACATATAGGCTTGGACCACGTGGGAGAAGTAGTAGTATTAAAAAAAACTTTTGTGTTTAAACAATAATAATCGTTCATATACCGTTATAGCCCCCGTCTCGTCCAGATAAAATACGTTAAATGTTTTTACCTTCAGTCTCCCGACATAAGCGATGGAAATATATATTTTTTAATATTTAGGATGAATATTAATCGTAGCCAGGCGGTGTGTGTGTTGTGCGAGAAAAAAATATGCTGTACGCTCAGTCAGTACGCATATAAGTCATGCATATTCTTAATGCAGCGTTGTCCTCCCACTTACCATCTACATAGCATAACCACACGGATGGGTATTCCATTATAGCCGCAGACCCCTGGCCAGCGTCCTCGAGAGAGAAATGGCGGTTTCGAACAAATGCGCCAAAACACAACACGGAAAAGTAATTCAAAAAATTTGTTTAAATAATAAATGTTTCCGTTAGAGCCACAGGCCCCTGCCATGACGCGAGCCCCGCGACTCGCCGAGAGAAATACGTTTTTATTTATAGCACGGCGTGAGAGATGGAAATTATATATATTTAACGTAATAGCATTTTTTCCTTTTGCTGCACCAAGCCCGACGCGAGTTTCGGAAAATATGTAAAGTAGTATGATTATTAGTTTTGCAACAGCCAGGCTGTGCGCGACTCCTCCCGAGAAATACGTTTTACATATGCTATACGCTCACGGCGTCAGTACGCAAAATTCATGCATACGCTTACATACACCAGACCCCGTCAGTTGTCGATCCTGTTTCCAAGACGCTTAACGAGATACTAACTGATATAATGCTTAGAAAGTTGTTTTACACACGTCCCATCCCGGCGAGTGTTTCGGAAATAGGTAAACTATTTAAAGTATTATTAATTGTTTGCTGCAGCCAAGCGGTGCGGGACTTCGACGACTCCACCCGAGAAATTCGTTTATACATATGCTGCAATGACCTTTCATTATATGACTCCTTTTTTTTCGGCAATGGGAGATTGAGGGATTTTACCTAACATACTGCGAGAGGCTCTCATCTCTGATTGGCTACGCAAGGCTGAGGATATCAAAATTGAAAAGATAGTATCATTAATCATAACTGAGGAATGTTCATATTCATTGCCCTCCTATCATGTAACGTCTCACAGCGTATAAGTATAGCAGGTTCCAATAAACAGCACACCCGCGACAATGAAAAAAAAATATTATCACATAATCATTTAACCCTATAAACATAGTTGACCGTAACTCCCGAACAGTTTAAGATATAGGCGACAAATTTGTAACATATGCGTATCCTCTCCCCCCCTCCGAAAACCAAAATTATCACAGAGCCATTTATACCCTAGGCGTACTTATAAGCATAGTGATACTACTATCAAATTCATAACATATGTATCACCACCAAAAATAAGCGTAAAATAATTGATTCTTTAATAGCCCTAAATATTTTTTCTCAGGTTTTTATAATGGATATTGAACAAAGTAATTAACTCGCTTCTCACCAGCCTCTGGGAAGCGAATCGTCTATCCGCTACGTCACTGCGGCACCCCGTCGCCTGGGGCTATGTCATGGTCGCTGGGGAGCGAGTCGTCTATCCGCTATGTCACCACGGCATCGATTTTGAATTGGGAAGACTTTGAGATAACCCTCTCAAACATGTCATCTATCCGTTGCGTCACCACAGCACCCGGGGCATGTGAGAGCGTGAAGTTCAACATGTCATCTATCCGTTGCATCACCATGGCACCCTGGGAATGCGAGAGCGTGAATTTTAACATGTCATATATCCGTTGCGACACTGTGGCACCCTGTCTAAATGGAATGCGAGAGCATGAAGTTTAACATGTGCTCTATCTGTTGCGACACTGCAGTACCCCGGGAATGCGAGAGCGTGAATTTTAATTTGTCAGTTATTCGTTGCATCACTGCGGCAATCGTCGATTTCGAAATTGGCAATACTCTGAGATAACCCTCCCGGCTTGGCATGCAAGAGCGTGGTGTTATAATAATACTTTAAATATATTTTCGTAAAATCCCTTAATCCCTCATTGCCCAAAAAGGAGCCACTGAGCCACATTGTAGGGTCATAAAAAAAAAATTTGTAAAAATAAAATTCTGAGAAAATTTTTGGGATATTTGGGACATTTTTAGGGAAAAAAAGAAATTTTAACGTTTTTTTTGGGAGGAAAAAAGGGATATTTCGAGGGAAAAACGGAAAAAAACTTGTCATATAATGACGTTTTCTTACCAAGGTTCGGTGTGTCCGTCCCCGGGAATGCGAGAGCGTGAAGTTTAACATGTCAGTTATTCGTTGCATCACTGCGGCACCCGTCAATTTTGAAATTGGGAAGACTCTGAGATAACCCTCCCGGCTTGGCATGCAAGAACGTGCTGTAATAATAATAATAATACTTTAAATATATTTTCGTGAAATCCCTCAATCCCTCATTGCCCAAAAAAGGAGCCACAGAGCCACATTGTAGTCTCATTGAAAAAAAATTTTGTAAAAAAAAAATTAAATTTTTTTTGGGAAATTTGGGAAATTTTTAAGGAAAAGGGAAATTTTTANGGGGGAATGGGATATTTCGAGGATAAAACGGGAAAAAACACATTATTTAATGACGTTTTCTTACCAAGGTACGGTGTGTCCGTGTGTCGTGTCACGAATCTGTCTTTAAATACCCCATTTCTAACTACTAGTGGCTTACGTCATATTTGTCTCAAAGTTATCAGCAAGTAGCTATAACTGGGTCTGATGTTAATGAAACACGCTCTGAAAAAGGTTTAATTAGATACGGTGTGCCTCAGGAATCTATTCTCGGCCCGTTGCTGTTTCTATTGTATATTAACGACCTACCTGCACATCTCGAATAGAGCTAACACGGTTCTTTTTGCTGATAGTACAAGCATCTTATTAAATAACGCAAATAATAAGTCATTGGCAGATAATATTAATGACACCCTTATCAGATTAAGAGCATGGTTCGAGGCGAACAAGCTGACCCTAAACCTTGATAAAAAAAGACTTTCATAAATTTCTCACTAAAACACTCAGGATTTGAAATTCTGAATTCAGTATTGCGATACCTGTACTAACAAATGCCTTAATACACAATTCCTAGGACTGAAACTGGACAGATGTTTAAATGGTATCAAATATATTGATAGCATTGTGCCGAAACTTAATGCAGCCTATTTTTCATTACGAAATCTAGACCACTTAATGAATACAGCTTCTACTAAACATATCTATGCCTATTTATATGCAGTTATGTCATTGGGTATAATATTCTGGGCACAATCTTTTCATCATATACAAGTTTTTAGAATTAATAAAAGGGCTATCAGAACTATAGCAGGAGGAAAAAATTGGATTCTTGTCGTCTTATCTTAAAAAAACACAACCTTCTAACTATTCCTTATCAATATATCTTCTCGTTAATTAATTTTGCTATAAAAACCTGGATCATTTCGTTAAAAACTCAGATGTGCACACACACAACACAAGAAAAATTAATGACATTCACTTGCCACTAAAACGGGTTAAAACTGGGTCAGAAGGGTGCATATTTCTCGGGTAGAAAATATGTTCAACAAATTACCTAAAGACTTAAAAGACTTGAGCTGCACAAATACAAACCAATTTAAAGGTAAACTAAAATCTTTACTCTTGACACACGGTTTTTACTCAGTGGACAGATTCCTCTGCATGTGAACTCTTTGTTTATGTGTGTGAAATATTGTTCGTGTTTATATAAACTTATACAGCTAAAATCTAAATTACCAGTTTTTCTTATCATTGATTATATTCTGAATTTGTGTATGGACCTTACTCTAAGACCATATTACGTTCATATCATATTTTGTGAAAATGTCACTTACACATCTAATGGTAATAATTTATCTTCAATTTGGTTGTATTCTGTTAGGTATCTTTCTTAATGTAGGTTTATCTCATGTTGGTTCTGTGCTCTGCAGTGCAAATGTGTTGTCTGTAAATTGCAAAATTTTGACTTGTTTTATTTCCTTATCTCATGTTTTTGTTGTTCTCTTTTTTGTATGTATGTGTTGTGTCTGTAAAATGTATCTTTGACATGTTACATATCCTCGAGCATCACTAGTTCACATGGAATCCACGGAACGCTAAATAAATAAAAATAAATAATAAAAATAAAATGGCGGCAATATAGCTATTTTAGCTTTGTCTTGTTACGCGCTCGCTGATTTGTCCCGCGCGAGCGAGTGGAAGTGAAGGACAGTCCAGTTAGATTATATATGGACGGCTATCGATTGCGGAGACGCGGCGGAGCCTCGGCGGCTGTTTCATCAAAGGAATGTTTACAAAGCGTGCCCGTTATGCCTATCAGGCCGCTCCTGGCCTTGGGTATCGGATGTCTTTGAGACATCTGAAGAATGCTCTGAATTACTGACCTTATTTCTCTCAGCTAGATTCGGGGTGCGGCGAACTTTCCAGGTCAATGCCAGCAGAGTATAAACAGTGCGATGGGCCTCCGGGCAGGGAGTTGTTGTTGAATGGGCGAGGCGCTGCGGCATCAAGCGAAGGAAGACGAGTGAGAAAAGAAGCACGTGGCGAGAGAAGTGACCAGCGGGAGGAAAATCTGCTACTGCGAGCATCGGCGCAGCGAATAGTGTGACTGGCAGGCTGGACCATTGGACTGGATCCGTGAGTGAAAGACATTACAAATGATGACAACATATAGACTAAAAGTGTGGTAATAATGAGTAAAAGTTAATTGACTGTAACCAAACAGAGACATTAAGAAGGGCGTTAATTTGAGTTGAAATAGACATTTAAAATTGTGCTAATTGAGAAATAAAAAGAGAAATAGTGGATATAGATAATATAATGCTGTAAATAATATCTCTGTGAATAAATAAAACTCTAATTTAGTTATTTTTTTTTATTAAGACCTCCCTCCCTTCCTCACGAACTAGGATACGTCCCTCAGGCGTACATGTAACTGTACGAGTATGTTATTTCGTCGAAACAATGTCATTAATTCCAACGCTACATTGCACGCTGGCATTATATTAGAACCATCGAATGTGATCACACAAAGTCTATTTCTGTCCACCATTTTGTAAGATAGCATCTCATGACAAATTACAGTTTGAATGTAGCCATATCCCCGGGAAAATCTACATATTTTTTACCAAAGTTGGTAAACAAGTAACACTATGGCATTCCATGTAAACTGATATGTTTTAAGTGATTCAGCCACTTATTAAAGAAATGGTGGCTATATAACAATTTTAGCTAGGTATGTTATGTATACGAAATTACAAAACAAATTCCAACTTATCTCTCTATGCTAATAGTATCTATTATATACATAAATTTTATGTATACAGTGCCTCATTTCTCCGCCATTTTGTAAGATAGCCCCGCATGGAAATAAGGTTTTTGTGTCATATCTCAGGAAACAATCAACCGATTTCTTCAAAATGTGACGAAGAAGATGTATTGTGGCAGGCAATATTAATTTATATGTATTAAGTGTGTGGCACCCTTATTTTCTGACTGGAGGCTATAAAAAATATTTTAACCATTTACGAAACTTTGCAACCGATTTTAAGGTAGCTTTGTATATTGGCAGTATCTACGACCATCATTGAATGTGCTAATACATAACCGTTTTGTCTTCCATTTATGGAGATGGTCAATTGAAAAAAGAAGGTTTTATGCCATATCTCGGGGACCAATCAACATATTACCACAAACATTTTTAGAAAATAGTTTTACAGTACGATATGTAAACTAACATGTTTTTAGGTTTTAGAGACATTTTTTAATGGCATTAATATATATACATATTAATGTTAGTATGTTATATTTATTGAAATATTCGACAAAATATAACGAAACATTTTACACTAACTGTATTCATTACAAGCATCAATTATGCGTACAGAAATTTTCTTTTTTCGTTCTTTTGGGAAATAAAGTCAGGTGAGAAAATAGAACATTTTGCCATATTTCCAGGGCAATTAAACCAATTTCCACCATATTGTGCACAATATTAATGCTACAGAAGGAAATTAAAAAATTACAGTTTTTAAGCGGGGCCAGACATCGATTTTAGAAATTGTGGACATATAATTACTACGATAAGTGTGGAATATATATTTGACAATTTACCCAAATAAAAAAAAATATGCTGACAGTTTCTATTAGAGGCATAGCCTACATAATTTTTTAGCGGCAATTTTGTAAGATAGCACCAAATAGGAAAAAAAGTCTTTTACATCTTATCTTGGGAACCAATTAACAGATTTTCATCAAATTCTACACAACAGTTGCGCTATGGTAGGCCATGCAAACTTACATGTTTTAAGTGCTTCATACGTTTATTTTGGAAATAATGGCCGTATAAATATTTCAAGTTAGACTGTACACATTCGAAGTTTATACTCCGAATCCTACCCCCGCGATGCAGTTGATTTCACCCTAGATTTTCTTACAAGGTTTTCTAGGTTCGAGTCCGGGGTAAGGTACGCGTGTGTATGTAATTGTCCTGGAACTGTTGCATGTGTTTCTGGTTAATTATATTGCTGGCAACGAGACGTCAAGGCTTACCTGCTATTTAAGCTTTTAAGAAATTCATTAACAATAATTTGCACCCATTTGGAGGAAAGTACGCTTATTAGTTATTCAGTGTCTTCTTGTTATTTATAAACATAACTTCGTATTCAGAACAGTTGTTGAAAATATTCGTGACTGTAGACATACCCTAAGCCATAAATATGCTGTTAAAAATGATGAAATAAAAAATACAGAAAATGTATAAAAAACTGTATTTTTATAAAAAAAAATTGTATTGGAAAGAATAAATGTGCCAAGTTGAACCTGGAACGTTTGCATACTACATTTAATTTTCTCAGTTTACGACTGTTAGTATATACGCTAGTAGAAGTGGGTGGGCAAGGGTAGGGAAGTTGTGGGGAGACGGTGTAGACGGAGACGTCTGTGCGATATGATGAACCATAGATGAGGAGTGAAGGGGTGGGTTTGGTTTTTGGAGGCATGGTGGTGTGAGGGGTGTGGAGGGTTGGGTAGTGGGTTGGAATTTTGAGTGATTGGCGAGGGAGAGGGAAAGGAGGCGGGTGTGACAAAGTCAATAATTAACTTTGTAAGGAGGGGTGGAAACTAAATAGCCAGTAAAATATGGCAGTGGGGGTCAGTCGTCTGCTTTTTACCATACTGGGAGAACTGGATGTGTGTACTTTTACGTATTTATGGAAGTGGAAGGGGCGCAGGCGATAAACACTAAATTTGAGTTTTTGAAAAAATCGGTTTCTCAGTTTTCTTTCCAAATTTTTCTAAAAGTTAGAATTTAACCAATTTTTATTTAATCTCGCATTTTTGAAAGATTTAAAATTATTTTCTTAGGGATTTTTTTAAATTTTTTAACATATTTTTTATTTTTTTGTGTTTTTTATTTAATTTTTAGGATTTAGGTTAGCTTGTGCCAAAGTAAGTCACCTATATCCAAAACAGCGGTTTGGGTCAATAATGAAATTTTCCCCGATTTTAATTTTTTTTTTACATTATTTTTTTGAAATCTTTTTTGATTTTTTGTATTTAATATCACATGAGGTCGAGATCACGGTTACCTGAAATAGCGTTCGGAGTAAATAATGTAATTTTTCTTATTTTATAATTTTTCAGCAGCTTTGTGATTTTCTACAATTTTCCTGTTCAAAGTCACTGGGGTCAAGATCACCCACATTCTACATAGCGGTCGAGGTCAGTAGTGTAAACGAACATAGCAGCCGGCTCGCTGAAAGAGTCGTTTACACTTAATTATATATACTACTGGATGGGAATTTTTTAAAAATCATAGAATAAATTAATATGTACTATTTAGAATATCCTGTACCTTCAAAACCAATAGGCCGCCATTGTCCAGCCTGACCGTAGATGTTCCCGAATTTAATGGTCCGGGTTTCAATTTGCACAAAGTGTGCTTCTCCCTTTCTCCGGAGATCTCAAAGGGGAAAAGGAAAATTATTAGGGAAAATAAGAAGTTTCGAGGATAAACATTTGAAGGAAAAACAAAAAATTCTGAGGGGAAAAAAGGAAATTTCTGACGTCATCCTTTGCTAAGGGATATACTTAACATACCTTATCCCTACAGTTTTTACCACTCGAAACACATAACATTTGCCACACAAAATGTTATACAATACAATACCAAACTTTCATCTGATCTGCTTAAACAGTTTTTGAATGTGCGAAATATTTGAACAATATTGGCGAAATTAAACAAAAGAGCTTGTTAAGTTACCCAGTTGTTAAGAAAGACTACATAATATTTTTTTCGTGGCATTATACTTTGGTCCAAATCGGTACACAAAAATTTTAAGACTTAATAAAATTAGAAAAATTTCAATACGTTTATTAATGAAAATACGAAATTAATTTATGCATATATATTGAAAATTATGGATAAGAATAAATTTAAATAATATTCAAAACCATAACTGAATTGTTAATTGAAATTTAAATAGTTCATTGAAGACTAAAGGTTGTGACATGGATAAATAATTTTTACTGCTTTCTGAGGAAACTCGTCTTCATAGAAATTCTGGAAAACAAAGCAAAAGTTAACATTTATTTAACTAGAAAGTTTCCCCAGTAGACAAAGATCTGCTCTAACATTCTATTAACAAAACTGTAAGTTATATGAGGTACTAATTAATCGTACACACGACTTAATGAAACCAAAAGAATGATTGGGTTAGGCATTTGTAATCATAAATATCGTTCATAATAGACTGAGTGTTACCTCACTGCCTTACATGACAGCCACGAGCTGTGGCGAAAATAAATGTACATCAAAATATATAAATAAAGCACAATATAATGTATGGAAATGTTTTATATATTGTCTAATATTTAGCGTTTTGTGTTATTCGACAAGTTGCCTATTAATTTATTTTTATTAGCTTTAAGTTTCTTTTATCGTAAAAATACAATAAACATGCACTTTGATATTCACATAAACGAATATAATCTTAAACAGGGTTTGGTGTAGTTTACTCGTGTGTCCGCCATCATGACTGGTTTATGTCTTGAATATAGGAGACATTATTTTGCCCTAAAAAGAGTTACGTCATTGAACTGCGACGAGCGTGCACATGTGTAGAACACGTATCGCAAAGAGAATCGCAATCACCATTTTCGATAAGTGTTTGACGGTAAATCATTTGCCATCTCATTGCAATACGCTTGTGCATATTCAGGTGGCTTGCATGTTTCAAACGTGTCACATCACAGACACATTTCTGGGTACTGTCTATACACAACTATACACAAAACACGAAGAATGACGGTGGGGCACTTCTATGTAATAGTGCCGTCGCAGGAATATTTAGTCCTATGTGCTTTTTCACAAATTACAACAGGTTATTTTGACAGGATGTGTAAATTCTTCTGTCAATGAGTTTACTCACCATTGTGCCTAACTAAATACATAAATATACTCGTATGTTCATACACAGATTTCCATTAGTAAACTTACGTAGCCAGAATTTCGGAAAATCGACCACCATCTCATTCCGTGTAAGCCAATTCAAAGTTTGTGTTTTACCTGGAATGGCTATGCACAGAAGTAACAAATTAGAGGACTTCCTGATTAGAATGGGCTTCGTACCAATTGGATTCCGCTCTGGTGCTAAGAAAACTTCGTCATTTAAGGGCTTGAGCTTGAAATGCCGCTCATTCGGCCGTCTTGCCGCATGAGTGAGAAGTCGTATACCGGCAGGACGTGATGCCTGACACTGTATTTTCTCAAGAATGAGCATTTATAAAATTGATAGTAAGCGATATGTTCTTTTTTTACTTTATATTGCAGCTTACTTGCTTCTTTCTTAATGCAAAACTGTACTCCGCAGTTCTACCAAGAGTTAACATTCAGCTCAGTTCCTACGATTCTACTATTGCGCTACTCGATCAGCGATGCATATGTGTACTTAAATATGTGAAAATAAGTATGTTTGTAAAACAGCTGGTATTAAATTTTTAATTGCGTGGGCAATGGTTTAAATCTTTATAATGCTTTCCAACATTAAATAAAAGTAGTCACCAGCATTGTTATTAGTCTTTGTCGTATTTAAAAGCATTTGAATGATGTCCAACCTCACAGGGAGGTATAATCAATATGGAGGCATCCTTTTCGGCATTTACAGTTATTTTCAAGTAGTGGTCCCGGGGTACTGCGCGCCGTTCTCTGAATCTACAATAACAATTGGTCAAATAAAGTAGTTGGTATAAATTCGATCACAGAAAATGACATAGACTATTACAAGACCTTTATTAGGAAAAGTCCAAATAAATATGGTATGAAACCTTCCCTGGCAGGACTTTCTCAGGCTGGTAAAGATTAAAGTACCTCGTAACATAGCTATAATGTTCGGCCAGCGTGCACCAGAACGGAGGTAATATCTATCTTTCTGTGAATAGTGAGTGAAGAGAGTTGAGGGGAATTTTAACATCGAGTTCTTGAAAGCCGAGCGAGGTGAGTGTGGAGCAGCGCTGGAATGAAAGGGCGGGGGAAACGGGAGATCCCCGAGAAAACCCATCGACCAGCAGCATCGTCTTACACGATTCTCACACGCAAAAATCCGGGACTGACCCCGCCGGAAACCGAGCCCGTTTCACCTAGGTGAGAGGCGAGTAGTCTAACCACTGCACTACCGTGGCCCCCTTTAAATGAATAGCTTATATACAAAAGATTTTATTGTGAGAAAAATAATTCTCAGTTTATCATGGTACTATCATATTACGAGCAATATGATCATCTCACAAAATACTTTAGCGAAAAAACTCATTTAAAAATAATATTAGGAAGTTTTGCTCTATCCTTAGTTCAGAAAATATATTTACCTGAAACTAACAACCTTTATCTATTCCTTATTGAGCTGTGTTATATATAGAAGAACATTTCAACGTTCTCAGCTTATAAATATATTGCATGCCAACTTCATCACTGGGACTCGTTGAGATAAGGTTTTGCTTCCTCCTGTTTCAAAGTAGTGATTTATGGCAGCAAACCATTTTTAAGTAACTGGTTGATTAAAGCCATAAGGTGGAAATTGCTTCCGTAACAAGCAAGTGAGTAATGAGCCAATTTTTCAGTTGAATGAGTTCACTCGGAAGATGAAGAGGCGTCTATGAGCTTCTCATTATCTTCAAGAATTTCTTAAAACTTCATTCCTACTACGTAAAAGGTATGTATACGCTAGATTAATCAGCGCGTGCCTTGACACACCGAAGTTCAGACCAGCTACATTCTCTAACGTAAGTACGATGAATTAGGAACGACACGTGTGCGGTCTCTTACTGTTTCCTGTATGCGTATTTGTATGTATCTGCTATTCACGGTAAAATGAGCCCTTTTAAGGCCCTTGCTATTTTTTTTCTATCAGCCAGTTTTTTTTATCTTTCTACTACTTTTTAAAATAAGTCTTGCAATGAAAGTAATAAACACCGCGTATAAACAGGCTTATTCTAAAATCATGGGACAAACATTGAGGGGTGGTAGAGCTCACTAAAACAAACAATTATTGTAAAGGAATATATGGGCGGGAGTGACGCGTTGAGGCACAAACAAAAAATATCACATGAAATGCAACGCAGTGTTTATTTACAACGTCGCTGCTAAATACCTTTTTACAGCAATGTTTATAATAATTGCTCAAAACTGCTACAACCGACAGTAATGCAAGCTTTGTAGCGTCGGTGGAGTGATGCTGATGCAGCAGGTCACTGGCGCACCGTATGACTGCCCTCAACTATCGCCACCATTGTCAGCCAATCACGCCATAAGTAGAGGTTGCCAAGCATGCGTGACCGTTGGTGGATGCATTTCCAGCAACTGTCATAACATTTACTGTACGGAATCACTCCTTACGAATGCTGCTAATGAACATTTTATGTTTCCGTTAATGTGTTATGTTTTTGTGTTTGTGCCTCAACGCGTCACTTTCGCCCATATATTCCTATACAATAATGTTTGTTTTAGTGAGCTCTACCACCCCTCAATGTTTGTATCATGATTTTAGAATCATCCTGCATTTCAACGTATTCGAAAGTTAACGTCTAATGCTACAATAAAAAATATTTATTAGCTATTTTTCCAAATGAGAGGGCTTCAAGAAGGGCTCAATTTACCGTGAAAAGCCTATAGGTTTCTTAGGGTTTCACGAGGAAACCGTTGAAACAAAACGAACCAAATTTTGCATTATATCTGTTCCAAATGTGGAGTGCGAGGTGCTACAGAAAAGTAGCTTTAAAGCTGTCCAAGGGCTACACTTTGTCTAGATTTTTAGAATTTTTTTAATTTTTGATGCGATATCAACTGAAACCTGACAAAAATACCAAACACTTCCTCTGGTCGCACATATTATTAATTGGTGGTATTATAATATTAATATTTGTGTCTTTATATAAAATTACAGCGAAAGAAATGTTTATTTCTTGCAACAATAAACTGGTTTTTGTACCATCAAACTAAATTGTGGAGTTTTTCTTACACAATCACTTTTTGGCTAAACAAACTAAAAAAAAAAAAAAAAGGCTAAAACATTTTTATAGCTACCAAATATAAATTTTACTTAAAGGAACCCTTTTGATAAATCAACCAAATCAGAGTGGAAATAAGATCTCACTTAATAATCTTACTTAATAGGCCTGTAAATATTTGGCTAAGTACAAATAAGCACTTTTGTTATTTCAAACAAATTTTCTCGAAGTGTTGTACGTCCATAAAATACTGTAAAAAAAATAGATTTTTACTTATGAAAATAGTACCTTCCTTATAACTTGTCTGTGTTCCAAAATTGATCATGGAGATGGAATTGAATTAAAAACTACTGGATATAATAAAAACCAATGTTATAAGTTGAAGTGTGATAGAACCCACTGAAATCACATTATTTATCAGGCAATCCCTTTTTTTCAGTGCCTACCTTAATAGCCGAGTGTCAAAAATTTTATAACTCCTGGCACTTGTTTGTACGCAGTTGAACTGACAAGTTGCAATATATACCTTTAACATTCTGGCTTCGCAGTTAAATATTAGATTAATTTTTATTAAGCCCGTACTTCAATTCATGTACTTCACTTGACCATCATTTTAGAGCAATGCATACGTAATAATGGAACACGAGCTCTTCAAGCTAGTTGACATGTACTTATGCTATGAGGTGGCAGTCTTCAAGAGACATGCTTCTTCTTTCATTTATAAAATACACATTTCAAAACACAAACATCTCCATTTTCGAAACGCGGCTTTGATGATTTCATGAGACTGTGTCGCTTCGCTCAAGGTATTTTGATAGTGTAGTATGAAACGTGAAGATACCACAATTTGTCGCATTAGTACGTGACAGAAATGCGAACGTACCGTAGAAAAAAAATTCACCCATGAAACGAATGCTGCAAGACCAAGGATTACATTGCGTTAATCTCCAAAATGCACGAAGTCTTGGAACAAGAAATTTCACCCTCGTGAACAATTTTAAAGTAATGGTTTCGTCAAGTACTGAATAACCGGCTCATGTGTTTATAAGTAAAGCCCTCTTCATAATTAATGAGTACTTCCAAAGCATAAATAGGCATGCCAGTGATGATAACCTACATGCTGTATTTGTCACTTGATCAACATACAATGTTAAAATCTGGAGCAGGAATGACACACAGCCAGTGTGGTGAGAACTTACATCTTGCCACCACTTCAGGATGAACCAACCAAACATACGCTTAGTGCGCACATATGGAGGAAATACCACATTTAATTTTACCCCCCAAAATTCATTGTCTCCCAGTGCGGGAAATAAAAAACAATAAAATAAAAAATGTATATGTGGTGAATTGTAGATAGGGAGGAGGAGACCTGCTGAATGGCCTGCATACTTTCTGTGCATAAACTTTCTTATTTTCTACGCGTGATGAATGCCAAACCTATTGTTAACAGGCTGGGTCTGACTTACTGGATTAATAAATATTTTCAACATATCACGTGTGTTCAAATGTAAGGCGGACAATGTTGCACAGATGTAATAAGTTACACAATGTGTGGGGAGGTGCATTGAAAATTGTAAAACGTTTTGTTTGAATTCTCTCTTTAACTGTTCGATTACTTACAAGCCGGTAGGAGTTCTAAATTATACTACACTGAAGAGCCAAAAAAAAAAAAAAAAAAAA
>NQII01000825.1:344765-357420 GCA_002778355.1 Clitarchus hookeri | reverse complement strand
TTTTTTTTGTAAGAAACTTTTACAGATCACTGCGTAAATTCTATAAGTTATTACTTATTTACACTCCTTTTTATGTCGAAAGTATATTTGGGAACCACTTAAAAAGTAAACTTGATCTTAAAATGCACCGTAGGAAAAAAATCTATGCTTACTACACCACGAGATAAAATTAATCCCACCAAAAGGAGTTATGAACTATATCCAGGTTTCAGAGAATGCATTTTGTAACTAAGTAACTCGTAAAACTTTTTAGGTACGTTTTCGTGATATAAGAATTTGGAATATAGAAACCCTATGTAAAGCCAAGCACGAACGAGATTCTTTAGTCAAGCATATGTGCTCTCACTATTGGCTTAATTCAGGCAAGGATTAATATTAACCTCAATCAGCACCGTGAGCTTTTCTAACTTACATAGAAGTTGATCAGAAAAAAACGAATTACCGATTCTATACGGTAGTGTGCTTTCTGAACACTTTTCCACCTTGTTCTGAGACTAGCGGCCNGAAAAAACGAATTACCGATTCTATACGGTAGTGTGCTTTCTGAACACTTTTCCACCTTGTTCTGAGACTAGCGGCCCTTAGAAAATCACATGGTGAACAGTTGGAGAGGTATATTCATTCTTACCGCATTTCTGGCGAAAGGTTGTAATATATTGTTAAACACTAATTATAGTTTTTGCATTATTTATTTACACCCACTGGGTCAAATGAAATTAACGGTACTATTGTCAAAACATATTATTAGAGTATCCTCCCTGCCTCAAAAAAAAACCTACTTTGTTACTATTACTCCTACTCTGGGAGAAAGGTTTGTTTCATCCAACAAAATATTTGTTTGTATAGGGCTAAAAATATATTTAGTTGATGCAACAAAATAGTTTGTTGAGTAAAAAAACTTGAGAAGCAACAAAATTTGGTTTGTTCATCTAACAACATACACTCTTGAATAAACAAAACCTCTGTATTGAGTCAAAGAAGTTAGACTGTCAACAAAATTTTTAGTTGAATCAGCTATATCTGTTTGACCATTCATTTGATTGCCTTCATTCAAAAATACAGCTCGAGAATTTGTTTGTATTTTTGTGACAATTATTATAGAAACAATGTTTGTTAGTGCATTTATTGATGCCTAATAACGGCTTACAAATCATCATAAAACAAGTCCAACAGGAAACCAAAAAATAAAGGTGTGAAACTTTAAATACTTATTTACGCACGTTGTTCAGTATTTGAAATGAATCTTTTAGATAATTATCATTTTATGAGTAGTCAGTTCAGCTCAGTAGCCTACCACCGTGGCGCAGTTGGTTGCGTGCCAAAATGTGGCTTTTTTTAAAAAAAATTTATATATAACATATTTAATTGCCTCGTTATAAATAATTAATTAGGTTGCGCCATGAAAACTTTGAATAATTCGACGAAAAATGTTTCCGTGCGGGTAATTAGGATCGGCTGGGGATGGGGTTGTAAAGAGTTTCGGTTGTGGAAAGTTAGCCAGTCGCCAGGAGAGCAGAGGAGTTGCCCGACTCACCAGCTCGCACCCTGCTGTCTCTGCTGATGGCGACCCCTCCGGCGTTGGCGGCCCGGCAGCGATACGTGGCCGAGTGGATCTCTGGGTTGTACTCGTCTGCCGAGAACGGAGGGAAGTACAAGCTGCCGTTACTCAGCAGTTCTCTGTAACAGCCACCACACATCTCTGCTCGTACAAGCTAATCTAAACTAATATTCCAAGTATGTCCTAATTCAAATACACGCTTAACACCCGCAGTCCACTTTTCCTCAACTAGTTACCTTAGACACGCTATTCTCAACTAGTTACATTTTCTAAAGTTATTTTTGCCAAACATTGTTCAACTTGAACACATTTGAAACGAGGCAATTCCATGCTAATAATTACTCTTTCAGCACTGTGGCATACGAAAACTATTATTTTACTGTTTTCTTAAATTAAATATGAAGTTAACTAACACAACGAAAAAATAAGACAGCCATTATTACAAAAAAATACTATTTGTTGTGTCTAGATTTTTATATGACAATATTATGAATTTTTTGTATGTTATCACTCAATACAACAAAACTTCTGCATATTTCTGATCTGAGTTTGTTCATTGAAGTTTTGAAAAATACCGTTTGCTAAGTACATCTTAAAGTTAATACAATAACTTTTGTTCTCAATTTTTTGCGAATTAAAAAAATTGAGTTTCATATGTGTTATCTGCACAAAATATGTGTGGCAAATAATACTACATGTAATGTGTACGAGTTGGCACATGTTTACCGCTAATATAAATAAATACATTTTTATGTCCAAGATACATATGGACTTCTAGATGTAAGCAGTGGATAATGAATTAGGAAGAAATTAAACTGTTATAGTTAATTTTTATGTCGCACTGTTATGCACAAAGTAGGTTAGAGACGACGAGACCTGCAAACCATAGTGCGCTTCGAAAAACACATTTTTATTCACTTGGTGTTTATAAATTTACGTTGGTGGATGGGTCAATTATTATTTCGGCCTTGTTGCCATACGAGAGTAATGTCTCAAGGGTATAACCACGAGGATGGAAATATATAAAAATCACTAACTATTAACACTCTTCAGATTTACATATGAACTAATGTTGTCAGGTATTACAGGGAGTAAGTAATTTGAGCTTGAGTGTATTCAAACCTTTACCTCTAACTCTTCCCTTGCTCATCACATAAACAGAAAATATATTTAATATAAAATGCAGACCTCTTTGTCAGAAAATAAGGCATTTGTCAAAAATGTTTCCTTATGACATTTCAGACAATGCAAATCAATGTATTTTTATTCTGAGTTAACGATACACTGATGTATTTCCCACAATCAAGTTATGAGACACAGAACAGCAGATAATAGTGAATGATAGATCCGGATCTAACATTTCTTTATAGTAGTCTGCCTACAGAGAGAATTTAAAAACACTAACACTTCATCAAAGATCGCATGCAGACTAGCTATAACTGGATAAAAGCTATGGTGAAAATGACGTCCCATTCACTATCTCCCGAATATTTTCCTACCATAAAATTAATGTTTGCAGTTGCATTGTTTAAACTATTGACAAGCACACCCAATGTTTCGTAGAGATTTATAGTACGTCTACAGATATTCACTTTGAAAAATAGCATTCATACATATTTAGTATTAAAAAAAATAGTATATGGTAGCCGAAAATTATAACGGAAAGGTAGTGTAAAACGAAAAACAAGCTCGTTTCAGAATATATTGTACAACATTAAAGCTTGATAAAAGTTATCAGACATAGAAACCTCAAACCTGCATTCCAAAATTTTTACGTAAATTAATTTTTTCCACTACTTTCTTTAGTTTGCATTGTGTTGTGTCATTATGTGTTCATATGTGTGCAATCATTAAATTAATAGCGAATGTAATGTTGCACTTATTGAAGTATACATAAGCTTTGGTTATACCTAGTTTGCCATTACATTATTATTAATATCAGATTTCTCTGTAAATATTTTAAATATAAATGTCTGTTGATACGACACATAATTTTTCATACTAAAGTTATTTGTTATATATAATTATTTTATACAATTTAGTTTCATATAAACAGAGTCTTCCTACCAAAATTGAAACATTGTGATGCATTATGAAATTAATTTACATCCAACTCTGACAGTGGTAACAGCAATGAATCATATCGGAGTTAATTTAGTTGGTTTTCCAAACAAAGAGTAAATTACAGAAGGTGTAAACAGTGAAACTGCAAAAAGAGAACATACATACGAAATTATTTTTAATGTCTATTCCACCCTATCCAATTTCTCTGATATCCTATATAAATGCCATAAAAAGTTACCAAGAAAGGGTTCTCATATTAACAAACTGTAAGCTGTAATTGCGCTTGACATTAATAGGAAGCAAGCCCATGACATATTCGCTAGAAAGTACTCTACAGAAGCTGTGCGGCCAGAGATTCACTTTATTGATAAAGTTCATATTTCGGTATTTTTCTCGCAGTCTCTTCCCCAGGACCAGTTAAACCCTTTTCACGATTTCACCATTGTGACAACACTACCCTAGCCAAGCACATGAAATGGCCCTGTGCCTAAAGCGTTAACTAACGGAACAGAATATCTAAATCAAAATTTTTTTCCTGACTACACAGTTTTTTTGTGCTACTTTCTGTGTAAACTCTTCACAAAAACATGTGTGCCTACCTTGATCCTGTCTGGCATTTTACATCTGCGGTCTTTGATGTGATCTGCTTTTAATTTTCAGCTCCCTGCACGCGACGTATGCATTCCCGCCACAATATTTTTTAAATTTTTATTTCGTGAATGAGAGGTTGCGCGGGGCTGTGCTAACTCTGTCTCAGCCAGGCTTTGGAAGAGGCCATAGCGTTGCTCGTGCCTTGTTTTCGCTTTGTGGCGTCCCGGCCTGTGTAGTCGAGTTAGCGAGGGGAACATTTCAAGCCTCCGGCGAAACCCCTGCCAGTGTCACAAAGTGCGTTTCGCTTTTGTTCTCCTGCTTGGGACGCGCGCTGGTGGAAGAACGCTAGAAAAGGGGGAAGCGGGGCGCGCTTGCGCAGCAGCGGAGATTGAACACCGGACATGATGCGAAGTTCTCCCTCGCACACCCCACCACCTCCCAGGCACCAACCAAGCCATCAGAGGCCGAACGTTTTTACCACGGCAAACAAGCCGTCACACGTCACAGAACGACCCTGCGTCCTCTACTAACAGGTCCGGGCCAAAGTTTCCACTGCAGTCGCTCAACACAGAGAGTCTGGCCAAAAGGAGGAGGAAAAAGCACTCGACATGTTATTCCCGCCTGACGTGTGGTTGACACTGATGGGATGAGCTCAACGTTGAAATGAGCTGTGGCTGCACTACTACAAGTACAACTACAGATTTATGCTGATTTAGGCAATTAACGCAGTAAAAAAAAAAAAAAAACTGTCTACCGAGCTTGCAGCCACGGATTTTAAATGGGGAATCACTGTTAAAGAAATCCCTTCTAAATGCATTAGTTTTAAAGATAACTCTTTCAAACAAAAAACCATTGAACGCGACTTTCCCGAAGAATACTGCTACATTAAGAAAATTAAATAAATGTATTCATTCATCATTTCATTTTGAAAAATGCAAATTTAAATTTAAAAAAATTATAAAATTGGGCAAAATTTTTTGACGTACTTGTATTTCTTAAAAAATGTCAAGGAGAATATTATTTTTCTGCTACAGTATTCTTTAAAATTGATGAATGAANTGCTACATTAAGAAAATTAAATAAATGTATTCATTCATCATTTCATTTTGAAAAATGCAAATTTAAATTTAAAAAAAATTATAAAATTGGGCAAAATTCTTTGACGTACTTGTATTTCTTAAAAAATGTCAAGGAGAATATTATTTTTCTGCTACAGTATTCTTTAAAATTGATGAATGAGAAGTAGTTTCTTTAACGCTGATTTCTTATTTAAACTCTTTAGCTGCAGGCTTGGTAGGTTGTGCCATTTTGACTTAAGCAGGAGGACTTGCAAATTTCGCTACTGCCTTTTTTAGACATAAGCATGCATAATCGATTTCCTAATTCGAAAAATTAAAACAACATACGTTAAACTAACAAATGTTTCTATTCTGATTTTGAACACAGATATTACCTTGTGCTAAATAACAAATGCAAATGGTAAAAATTCATTTAAATAAGCACTAATTTATATTTATAATTCAAAAAACTTGTTCGTATGTTAATGTTCTACTGGCTACTGACTAGTATTGATCACTATTCTGTACGCCAAATGTTTGTGATCTTACTGCTTGAATCTAAAACCTGCTGCTTACTTATGTAGTTTTTGATTGTGTAAATCGTTAAATCGCCTTTTAATGAATTCAACTGCTATGCCACTTGACTGTTAATGCATTCCATTCTTTTTCCAATCAAAGATAAAAATCAATTTAATTTACACTGACGCTTATATCGCTGATTCACCACACATCTTGATATTTAGATAGATTTCGGCACGTTACCATTGTTACCAACGTACCACCAGCAACGTGTATACTATTCATTCTGAAGAGTTATGGAAGAGTAAATTAATACCTTCCCTTTCTCGTAAACTTTAGTGTGCTTTCAATACACACTATTATTTTTTACGCTCATAGGTTACGTTACTTTCGTCCGAAACTTGAGCACTGGTTCGTATGAAATTTAATGAACCTACGAGATTATGTTTTAATTGATGTCCATTAATTTCTCAGATTTAACCCTGTAATTTAATCAGAGGTAGTGAATTATCCTACATGCCAGTAAAACATAAATACAACTTTTCTTAACGGCACATGCATTAGAGAGTTTCCCAGAATTCAAACCCGGAATATCCTTGTTTGAAGATGGCGTCTTAGCGAACTCGGATGTGTGAGATGCAAGAGCAGATAGTTACTGTACTATGCTTGAACACACACATTGATTGATCAAGGATGGCGACCAGAACTCACGACTGTTGTGGAATTCATACCACCTGACAACTTAACTAGACCTCTAATTGGGGGGTGTGGATCCATCAATAATTTGACCTCGGCAAATGAGCGTGGCGCCTTAGAAAGCACGGCCACAAAGGAAACGGATCTGTACAAGGGAATCCTTCAAAACTGATTAAAAAGAGAAACCCTCTTAAAAACTTGCGAAACATTTCGTGACTTGGTGTTGAACCGAAACAATCTAAGACTTTGAAGACTAGAAACCAGCATCATAACATCTACGTAATCTTCCTATCGGTTAGCTGACAACTTGTTTCTGGTTATTATACTCACGTCTGAAAAGTTTGTCGATGGCTATGTGCTTAATAAAAGAGTTCGCATTAACTGTACGTTTATTGTAATAACATCTTACTTCTATAAACTTACGTGAAATGCCTAAATATGTATTATCTGTGCATAAACTGAAGAATTTGAAAATGAAAACTTAATTCTAAAATTTTTCACAAATTTAATTATACAGTAATTAAATATATAAATTTTATAAGAAAGATTATAAAAAAATCTAGTTATTACGGGATAAAATACTAGTAATTAGACAAAAATTATTTGTTATCGATTTTTTATAATATGAATACGTTCTGTTTATAATATTGATACTGTTGGCACACCCTTGCCAATTCATGTACCGTATACTGTTAATTATTGTCTGGATTTTTACAAACCATTCTTTGGTAATTAGTTGCCAAGTTTATTTTCGTATCATTGCAAATAAATTACAGATGATTTTAGTTCACGGTACTCTACAATGTGTAAAACTAATGGTGAATTTTAACACGCAAGTACTGCAGACTTGAAATATATTATAAAAAACGAAACACATAACTTAAACAGTTGTAATGATTAATATAGTTCAATATTTTACTAGTAATGTTATTTGAAATTCTTTGGCAAAGAATGAATAATTGTTTATAAAACGTACAAAATTGTTTTGCGGTGTAAAATATGTACACTGAGCTTGAAAAACAGTAGAAAGTGTAACGCTATCGGCAACTGTCGATGCGCAGAGCGGATGCAATGCACGGAGCCAAGCCAGATCTCGGGTGAGCGCGTTGCCTGCAGTTCCATCGCTCGGCGCACATTACACCCGCACCCGGGCAGCGATGGTAGCCTCGCCGTGCGACAAACGCGACCGGATAATTAATCAACGGATATTATCCGCAGATAGTGTTCCTTAACGCCCCGGTAACAACTGATTAGCGGGACAGTCCCTGATTGGCTCGCGCACGTCCGAATTGAGCCTTGTTAAAATCCCGCTGAGGGCAGCGGCGATCAGCGCTAGGTTCAACCTAAGCCGTCTAGAGGCCAGCCGATTGGATTGCACGATCGTTTGTATTCGCTCTGTAGTGTCATCCGTAACTCATGTTAAATTTTTTTTGAAATTTAGATATGAAATTAGTCTCTAACATATCACATCTAAACTTCCCAAGCCTTCAATGAATAACCAAAATACCTAAAAGGTTGAGAAGTAGAAACATCGTTTGTTACCAGTCTCTAAGCCATTATTAAATTTTTTTTCCTTTGATGAAGCATTTCATTGTCTAAATGTGATATAAGTGGAGTACCTTCATTTGTTTACAACATGGGATAAATAAGAATGATTTATTGATTACTTTCAGAGAATTACTACATGAATAATAAAAGTACTGTACAAGAAGTAAAACAACTCTAATTTTTTTGATAGTTTTACAGCAGTTTTTTTAGAAATCAGTTGCCGCAAAATGTTTTCCTGCACAAGTTGCAATTCATTTTTTTTGTAATACTACAAATTAAGGCTTGTATTTCAACTTCCATTATCGATAAGTGAAAATAAAATAATTTTTTTTATTGTGCTCTAAATAAACTGCAAAGACAAATAAAACAGCAGGAAGAAAATTATTTCATATTTTATTTATAATAAGAAAACTCGCAAGCAACGAATCTCAAACTCACAAATTTCGAGTCACAACACACGCTCTTTACCAAACAACCACTTCATCTTAGAAGCATTCTAATTGTTTTAGTGATATAAATAAGGTTTATTAACTCGGGCAAGACCCTGACCTTNAATTGTTTTAGTGATATAAATAAGGTTTATTAACTCGGGCAAGACCCTGACCTTACCTCTTGGAAAGGACTGTGGTTAGTGATTTAGGCAGTTACTGCATTTCAGAAGGACTATATGTCTGCAGACAGTAGCATACCTAGATATTGGTTATTGTAGAATATACTGAAATTTGCGTATGGATGACAATTATGGAATTGCAAACCAACAAATAATAATTTCAACCTGTTCGGATGGTTAAAAAAATATCTGCGTAGGTATAATACGCGTAATAGCGTGATCTAATGAGCTTTAAATTCAAGTNGTTCGGATGGTTAAAAAAATATCTGCGTAGGTATAATACGCGTAATAGCGTGATCTAATGAGCTTTAAATTCAAGTAATAGCAATAAAATATTCTACAGGTTAAATAATGTTACAAAAATTTCCCCCCGAATAAACGGTTACCATTCAGTAGCATGTTATTCGTAAACACATTCATTTGTTTTAGTGAAGTAAGTATTCCAGAATGTAATCATTTGTAACTTTGACTTTGCAACTTAAAGTGATTCCTGGTCGTTACTAAATGTTTTTAGTTATAATACAAATACGTCTCTTGTCATAGACACCGACTTACGTACATTATTTCGGGTGAACCGAGGTTCATTGGCTTGGATTTAATGCCAGATGTGAAAGCCATAGTACATTCGCTAACTCACATTTTGAACTAAATTCTCGGCTATCTTTCTCACTAAAGGTTATTTATGTCAGTTAATGACATTTATATGATGTGCCTGTTGGTATATTAGAGGGACGGAGTTCCCACTGACAATTACTGGCAGGGAACAGGGATACAAAACACTTGGGCCTCATAGAGTTAATGCCTGGATGACTCTTTTAACCTAAAAAAAAAAANCAGGGAACAGGGATACAAAACACTTGGGCCTCATAGAGTTAATGCCTGGATGACTCTTTTAACCTAAAAAAAAAAAGTTTTACACAGGATTTAATTTTATTTTACAAAGACTTGTAAATGTACAACAATTTCTCAGTGAAATTTATAATTTTATTTATATTGAATAGAAGTCTCTAAATACATTATAATATGACAATAATGGTTGTCCTGAGTTACATTAACAATATAATCTCAAACACAAGCAATGTAAAGAAAAGATAAATGCAATACGGCATTCAATTCTCCAACTTATACTTATTCTGCCGACCTCCTGTGGCGCAGTCGGTTGGTGCGTCGCCGGTCTGTGGTGAGGGAGGTTTTGGTTTCAAATCCTAGGTAAGGCATGGGTGTAAGTTTAAGTAAGGTAACAAGTTAGTTTGTAAGCCGACCCTGATAAGCCTTCAGGTATAACACAGTCAACGTTAATAAGCCATTTCCAATACCAATATCAATTAGACTTATTGTCTAGCAGGGTGCTCAGTGCATTGTTCGTCGACGTGTTAGGTTCGTGTGAAGGTGGCTAAAGCTTAAATTGCAGCACGTCTCAGTTTAAGAGCACCGAAGCGATATACAACTCGTTTGAAACTTAGAAGAATCATGGAGGCCCTAGTGTCTTTAGTCCTCCGGTACATAACCGTGGCTCTAATTTCACCAAACTAGTTTTGAAACAGTATTCGATGATATCCTCTTAGAAAAAAACAACCTGATATTTAGGTACTATAATGGAGCAGGGAATGAATAGGCAGGTATATAAATATGCAATATAAACACAAATGCAATCGATTTCGGTAGATTTTTGACGTAACAATTGTGTCATTGCAAAATTTTCCCATAATTTTGGAGCACAATATTATTTCAGATTTTACCTTACTTCATATGCTATTTTGATTAATTTTTGCCTGAGTATTTGTGTTGGTATTTTGGTCAGGTTATGGTAATTGTGATTTAATTCCAAATTTAGAGTGACCATGTTATTTCAAAATTTACTTCAGTCAGGTATTCATGTGTTGGAAGCTAGTATACAGTGTTAACTTCGCTTCCTAGCTGGCTGGAGGCCCAATGACAGATTGTAGGTAGTTTATTTTTCCCCGGATGTACTTTGCAATGTTTGCATCTCACAGGGGTGTGGGACGCCGTCACTGTGCCTGGTCCGCGTCTGTTACCACAAATGCAGCGTGTGTGTTTATAGCTGCAGAAAATTTGTGTTGCGGTTGTGTGCCGTTTTGGTTACCCCAGCGTACTCTATAAGCGATGCAAGAACTAAATTTTTGTAACTTTGCTATCTACATAACACACTAGTATTGCATCCATCCGTCGTTGTAACCGCTTTCTTGCGCACTTTTTGCACTGACTTGCAGCCCCCATGATGTGTTCGGCGTGTGCTCTCGTGTTCGGGGAGGTTTTGGGGGGAACTTCCCTTCCTCATTGCTTATCTAATTTTCTTTCACGTCAGGTAATTGCACAAATTCGGAAATAAGTATTTTATTAGTTTAACACATTCTGCGCCCCTATATTTTATTCGTCAGAATACATGCTTTGGTGAAGCTCGCAGGCGGACGACCGCAATAAGGATTAAGTGTTTTGCGAACGTGATGGGAGAATGGCGCCAGGATGGCCCGGCGGAACGACCACGTGCGGAGGAAGGCGGATGCAGCTGCATCTCGCAGCTACCAAGGGACGCTGAGCCCACACCAGCGGCTGAGTCTGTTCCGGGCTAGTTTCAGCAATAAACATTGAGAGCTTTTAGCGGGCGTACTGGGAGAATAACGACACGATATCCGGAGGCATAAAAACAACACGTGCGCTGAACCAAAGGGGCCACCCAAGAGTTCCCGCACGTGCAGAACGGAACAATAAACTTCCAGGCCAGAATCAAGGGGCGAAGCCAGGCCGACTGCGGACCACAGGAGCAGCGGCCACGTGTTTTACGACTCAGGGGGGATGCGGCGGCCGCCCTGGACACGTGCAGGGACGGTGCAAGTTGAATATGGCGATCGAGCCTACAAAACCACGAGGAGGAGGGAGGAACGGATCAGTCAGTCTAGGATCGAGCAGTCGGGCAGTCAGTTGAGAGACGTCAACGAGTCAGTCAGTCGGAGGACCTGAAGTGAGGCGTCCGGATCGAGAATGCATCACGACGTCGACCTCAGTCGGAGGCCGTCAAACGGGACGTGCGACGGGAAGAGTCCGAGAAAATGTGGCAGTCGGCAGATAGGAATCTAGGAGGGCGGAGCGAATCCGGGAGAAGACGACAACGGCAGCCGGCCATCGTCAGTCAGAGAGTGCTGAGTGGACCTGGGAGGAAGAGCTTCGAGATCAGGCGTCGAGACGCCCACCAAGTGCCGGAGCAGTCCCAAGTCGCCAGCCGAGAGAAGACAGCGCCTCCATCCAGATAAGTAGTCATCCAGCAAGTGTGAAGAATCTTGCCTTCCCCCCCTTCTAGATGCGAAGCGCCGCACCAAACAATACGGAGCCTATGTATAAAAGGGAAGGGGAGTGTTGTCGCGTGTGTACATGTATAAGTGGCCCTGTTAGGCGTTAATAAAACTGATTTATTGGTAACCTGAAAACGAGGTGAATTTATTAGTAAATTGGACCTAGAGACAATAGTGTCGACGTATTCCTACGCCCTAACACTGAGGGCTAGCCTCAATTGCTGGTGCCTTACGCAGAGAGCAGATTCAATACCTACTTATAAACAATAGCATTGGGCAGGTATCAATTTGGTGCCCAACTAAGGGGCACGCTGAAGTCTGTATAGATGGAGGCAAGGGCAAGCTAAATACCCGGGAGAAAGGGGACCTTACCCCGACCGAGCAACGGGCACATTCACAACTTCGGGGAGAGTCATAAAATCAACCCTCATGACTTCGGGTAGTCGTAAAATTAAACCTGTTACATCCATTACCGACAGTAGAACCGAGAAGGGGACAGGTAATAAACCAGACGAGAATGGCGGGCCGCAGACGTGCATGGAATGTAGAGAGTAAGGCGGAGAAAAATAGAAACCCCCAGTGGGTTACCAGGTCACCAGACGGTGAACAATAACAAGCCAGCCAGGCTAAACACAGACGTCAGGGAGGCTATGACAAAACACCCTGTAGCGTCCAGCAATATTACTTTAAGAGTCCCAATTAC
>NQII01000825.1:300386-343987 GCA_002778355.1 Clitarchus hookeri | reverse complement strand
GGAAGGAGAAGTGGCAACTACGCGAGAAGAAGCGGCCGCGGAGAAAATGAAGTAAGGAAGAAAGTGGACTGCATCGGCAAAGAGTCGAACCCAGACAAGTTCAGCGAGGCGAGGCGGTACCATGCAGATCCAACCAATTGGTGGGACGAGACAGCAGCCCGCAGACATCAACTGAACGAGTGATGGACGGGTGGGGGGACCTCTCCCCTCCCCCCAGCAGGCGGTCCAAACCCACATTGCGGGGAGAGATGAGGCGGTCTCTTTCCAGCCAGCCGTAAGTAAACAACCGACGGGACTTCTACAGGCCCCGCCTATTCCAAGAGTCGCGAAGTCAGTTATCACCAGATCAAGTGTTTATCACACTACCCCCCCACCCCCCTCTACATAGAGCAACAAAGGCGAGACCGCGCAGCGAGAAAATATTTTGTTACCGAGTGCAAAGTGACCGATTAGTTTCATTAATTTCAAGACCGTACCAGGAGTGCTAGGTGTCAAGAGGCCTCCAGCCCCGTTTCTAGAGTGTTGTAATTATGTGTTTAAACATGCACAGTGAAAACCACGAAAGTCCGCAACAAAAGAGGCAGGACATCTGTCTCATTGTACCCGAGCTAAATTCATCAGTAGCACTGTTTGCCAGTTACTGATTGTTTGCACTTGTGTGTCCCCAATTAATAGATGTTCACCGATGTTTGTATATTGTTTACTTTTTGTTTACCACTGTGTATCAACAGTGATTTTACTTTTTGTTTACCACTGTAAAGCATTGTTACGAGTGTGTTAAAAGATAACCCAACAGATACCAGTAAGAAATGCCAGTAAAAATTACAACTTGTCACTTTACAGACAGTGGCAATAACTGNAAAGATAACCCAACAGATACCAGTAAGAAATGCCAGTAAAAATTACAACCTGTCACTACACAGACAGTGGCAATAACTGTAATACTTTTTAATCGCCAAAGTTTGGTTAAGTTGCTAAGTATTAATATTCATATACCTGTTACTGGAGGTATATAGTATGTAAAGTGTTATGGGAAAAAGCTGCCTACTAAATATAGTGTAGAGAACCATATGTGAGTTATTTAATTTCTTAATTGTCATGGCTTATGACGTTGACTGCATTTGATAATACGTTTTTGTTGTATGAGTGGACCGCTTGTGACGAGTATACTTCGCGTAACGACGCTGAGAGCGAGAATCATGGTTTTAAATAAGTCGTTTTTATATTTTGTTACANTTTGTTGTATGAGTGGACCGCTTGTGACGAGTATACTTCGCGTAACGACGCTGAGAGCGAGAATCATGGTTTTAAATCAGTCGTTTTTATATTTTGTTACGTATTACTACAGAAAAAGTCTGTAGGTTAGTAAATATCGCTTGAAAAACGAGTAAGAATTAGTAATTTTGAATCTACGAGGTGAGAGGACCGTGAGTGGCCTAGGCTCCGGCCCAAGGGCGGGGCTCCCACCGCACGCAAGATGGCCACGCGGGCGTGCGTGATGCGATATACATGGTGATTCCAAGTAGTTGTGTCGGGAAAATTAAATGTTTTATTTCGATGGCGCGAGTTGGGTAGAATGGAAGGTTATGTTATTTAAAAGGTCCGAGATGACTTGGATTATTTCTAAGTGACCCATTTATAGGTTAACCAGTAATTTTAAAGTTCTGAAATAAAAATTTTTTGGAAAACTTCTACAAGTGGCAAAAATTTGTACGGTCTTTTGGAGTCTTTGGCTTAGAGTTTTGATAGGAAATTCTTAAGGTATGTAGTGGTTTTATGTGGTAAAGTGGCAGTGCCATGGTAATTAAAACACGGTTAAATTCGCGTGATTTTAGTTCGTCAGAGTTGGTGTTATGTTTAATAAGGGTTAGTGTGTAAGGGGAAATTTGAGAGTTAAGCCGCCAGCAGAGATAGGAATATGAGTTTTTTACCGCCAGAGTCAGAGTAAGTAAAAGACCGCCAGGAAGTTTGTTTTGAGAGGCCTACCTGCCCTCATAAATAACGTGTGTTCACGTCACGACCAGGGCCATGCATGGTGTGGCAATGGTTATGTAGGGTTTACCGATGTTCACTTGTTGTTTACCNGGAAGTTTGTTTTGAGAGGCCTACCTGCCCTCATAAATAACGTGTGTTCACGTCACGGCCAGGGCCATGCATGGTGTGGCAATGGTTATGTAGGGTTTACCGATGTTCACTTGATGTTTACTGTTGGCAAGTTATGTGTACAAACATGCGTAAATATGCAGTAGAATTCGAGATTTAGAGCCTCAGCCATTGTAAGTTATTTCTTTCGGGTATGAGTCAGGAGTCACGAGGTCGGAGGAGAAAAGGATGTGTTTTTGGTTGAGAGGCCTACCAGCCCCCATGAATAAAGTGTGTTTATTTTGCCGTTCGGGTCAGTGTTGCTTATCTTGGCCCACCGTCAGACCGCTCGTGTGGAGCGGCAGAGAGGCTCATAAGATAACAGGGTTTTTGTTCCTAAGTAGTAAGAGAAGCTTGCTCGCATAACCTGTTGGCAACTGTTCAATGAGAAACTGTTCAGTAAAAATGACCCCGGCCTGGACGGGCCGGTTAGTGCGGCAGAACAGAGGGTATAATGAACCAGTATAATTCATTGTAATGATGTAAGAGGAGTGTGCAATGTAACCAGTGTTTATTTTGTTTGTACTTTTTGTCAATTGTATGAAGTGTTGAGACACCCCCATCCCTGAGAATTAGGAGCAGGTAGAAGCTCAGTCCCCAGGATTTGCGGGCCTGCGATGTTCCTTAAATTGTAAGAGGGTGTACCCCCCACAAACTGGTTTGTGATGCAGAAGCCATAACTTTCCCTCAGAAGCACTGCCAAGTACCACACGACAGAGTGTGGAGGGGGGACTGCCCCTCTCCTCCCCTAACGAGGCCAGAAGCAGAAGACTGCCCCAGCTGTTTTCACTACCTCCCTACAATGTGGGAGCAGTGCCGCGCGAACACACAGAACCGCGTCTAGCCCAGATTACAATCATAAGATGAAGTAATGCAAGAGCGTGCACTGATGCAACGGGCAGTGGGGAGTTGACGCATTCCGCATCCCTATATTTTATTCGTCAGAACACATGCTCTGGCAAAGCTCGCAGGCGGACGACCACAATAAAGATTAAGGGTTTTGGGGACGTGATGGGATAATGGCACCAGGACGGCCCGGCGGAACGACCGCGCGCGGAGGAAGGCGGATGCAGCTGCATCTCGCAGCTGCCAAGTGACGCTGAGCCCACACCAGTGGCTGAGTCTGTCCCGGGCTAGTTTCAGCAATAAACATTGAGAGCTTTTAGCGGGCATGCTGGGAGAATAACGACACGATATCCGGAGGCATAAAAACAACACATGCGCTGAACCAAAGGGGCCACCCAAGAGTTCCCGCACGTGCAGAACGGAACAATAAACTTCCAGGCCAGAATCAAGGGGCGACGCCAGGCCGACTGCGGACCACAGGAGCAGCGGCCACGTGTTTTACGACTCAGGGGGGACGCGGCAAGCACCCCGGCCACGTGCAGGGACAGTGAAAGTTGAATATGGCAATGGAGCCTACAAAACGATGGGAGAGCGGGAGGAACGGATCAGTCAGTCTAGGATCGAGCAGTCAGTTGAGAGACATCAACGAGTCAGTCAGTCGGAGGACCTGAAGTGAGGCGTCCGGATCGAGAATGCATCACGACGTCGACCTCAGTCGGAGGCCGTCAAAAGGGGCGTGCGACGGGAAGAGTCCGAGAAAACGCGTCAGTCGGCTGACGGGAATCTAGGAGGGCGGAGTGAATCCGGGAGAAGATGACAATGGCAGCCGGCCGTCGTCAGTCGGAGAGTGCTGTGTCTACCCGGGAGGAAGAGCTTCGAGATCAGGCGTCGAGACGCCCACCAAGTGCCGGAGCAGTCCCAAGTCGCCAGCCGAGAGAAGACAGCGCCTCCATCCAGATAAGTAGAGTCATCCAGCGAGTGTGAAGAATATTGCCTTCCCCCCCTTTCTAGAATGCGAAGCGCCGCGCCAAACAATACGGAGCCTATGTAAAAAAGGGAAGGGGGAGTGTTGTCTCGTGTGTACATGTATAAGTGGCCCTGTTAAGCGTTAATAAAACTGATTTATTGGTAACCTAAAAACGAGGTGAATTTATTAGTAAATTGGACCTTGAGACAATAGTGTCGACGTATTCCTACGCCCTAACACTGAGGGCTAGCCTCAATTGCTGGTGCCTTACGCAGAGAGCAGATTCAATACCTACTTATAAAATATAGCTTTGGGCAGGTATCAAGTTTTCAAGGTGTAACTATAGTACATCAGTTTTTTCTCTATCCTCCAAAATGTTGAGAACAGAACATTACAGTACTGAAATCTGTGGTTGTATACTTGCCATGTTGGTTTTACTCAAAAACGTATGCTGTTTATTAATTTTTGTGTATTTTAGAGGGTTTGGGTCCTCTTCATATTTAATCAGACAGTCAAATTCAAGTTCATATTTTCGTTCAGATGTCTACTTGTCCGACTTTTGTTATTATGAAGTAACTTCTTTTAGCTCGTCCGGAGCAAGTGAGAATCTCCAGTTTTCTGCCTCACCTGGAGAAATATTTTCGCTACGATTTTCTCAGATAAATGCTAACAGAATTAATTTTATTTAAGAGTCTGAACCACGTCATAAACAAGTAGTGAAAAGAATAAATGAAAAATACCTACTTGAATTTAATGTCACAGGGATTATAATCGATGTAATTAAAATTTCAAATTTTATCAACCTAGAAGTAATTGCAAAGCCAAGAGAAATGATAAATTTTGGTACTTGATGTCAATTTCTTTAGCATGTAAGACCACTAGAATAACTTTTTTACTACGTCCATTTATTGCTGAAACTAATCCAACTGCGAGCATTTTTAATAATAAAACAATAGGTAATTAATGAATTAAAATATTCATTAAGAAACTGTAGGTCTCGTTTGTTTTTGTTGTTTTATAAATGTTTACCTCTAGGACATTAAACAAGTAAAATATTTTCTAGGTTTGTTTCTAGGCACAATGTATGTGGTGCAAATGTATGTGGTGCATATGTATGTGGTGCAAATATATGTGGTGCAAATGTATGTGGCATTTGTTGTGTTTGGGATCAAGGAAGCAGAATATCGTAAGAATTTTGTATTCCAGTGTCTGTTTTTTCAAGTCAAAAAGATGCAAGGCAACTCAGTATACAGCGACTACAATAATCCGTAGCAGTGTTTCGATTTGAAATATTAGTACAAATACTAAGTACCTAAATTATTCGTTTAAAAAAAAAAAACACGCAAAATTTCATCACATCAGTTCCTAGTATTAGCTGTTCAAGAAGCACATTAGAAATCCCTGCCTACGATCTAATTTTCTCCTCATTTTTTATCCTTCCGCCATATGCATATACAATTTATATATCTCTGTTTCATATAACTTCAGTAAAATTTGACAGACGTTGTGACCGACCTACACAGAATGTAATAAGTAAATGCCTTAATTTGCAAAGTACTGTGTCAGCTGATGGTTTTGCCGGATACGTGTTATTATGTTGGCGGTGGAAAATAGTACTCCGCATTAAAAAATATAATGTAGAAGTTTTATGATAATTGCAACATTTGTGGGTAAAATTATGTTCATAGACTACTGTACAATTTTTCTGAGATATAGAGAAAGGAATTTAAAAACCTTTAGAAATATTATGGTAGAGTATGCGAATATTGCGGTTATGTGATAGGTCTCCACCAATCTCCCTTGTCTATGGTATCCACCCGCCCGGTGAAATTCCTTTGCCATTGAGCTCTCTTCCGTGGTATTATTTTTGTATTTGCGTATTTCATTGAATGTAGTTTGTCGTAGGTGCCTTCTTAGAATGGTCTCCTAAGTGAAATGAACTATCGACACGTGTCTGACGCTTTGTAAAAGGGTTTGTTGTGTGATGTGGTCCACCATTTTCTGTGACCACTGCGAAGCGCGAGTAAAAAGTATTTACTTGGCGAAATTAAAATTTGTTGGTTTCAAAAAATATCTCAAAATGTCATCCGGTGGAAGAGGGGATCCATCTGCCGGACCTAGAGGCGGCACGAAGATGACTTGACCACGCGGCTATTGGAGCAGTCTGTTTAGTTGGGTTTAAAATGTTGTATGCAGATGCCAACATTGATATGATCTCTACACAACCAATTCTGATATATCAAAGTATATGTGTACTTTTAAATAGTTATTATTTATTAGTTAATTTTACTATATCACATTGCTTCTAATTTTTTTACTGAATAAAAATTTTTGTGATATACATTTAACTACCATTATTTATATTTATGATATTAATTTCATTAAGCAATATTATATATATTTACATGTAAAGTGTGACGAGATTTTTTGAGCATGAAATAGTTTGTTTTAGCAATTAAAAGAGTATGATTATTTCATTACGATGTAATACAAACCATTTCGAGCATGTAAATATTAAATGTTTATTTGCATGTGCATACCTCCACATAGACCATCAAAGGCATACATATGCAAAATGAAAACACGAGTACAGAAGAGTATTTATTAACGTAAACCAATTAATTCTGAAACACTATAGGATGGTTGAAATTTCTACTTATTGTTAAACGAGGCGACGAAGATGGCAATGAAAAAATGTCTCACAAACACAGATGTTAATTACATTTACAGAAAAGAAATATAATGTTACTATATACAATGACAATTAAAAAAATACATATTTACAAACAAAGCTGGAGTATACAAAACTACCCTGCAACCAATCAACCCCTTATTAACCCGAATATAGTCCACAATGTTAGACATGTTGCAGAACAAGTATACTCATAGTCGTTGCTGTGTAAGTCCAGAAGCTATCACCAATACAGGCAGCACCTTTCCTTGGGCAATACTATTAGTTGCTGCTGACACACAAATTGTTTTAATAATTTGTTGTTTCTTGTGCCATGGATCTACTGAAACTCTTTCCATAGGTTCCAAAGATACACTTTTATATAAAAAAAAATTCGTAAGTATGTTTTACACAACAAATTTATTATTTTGTGAAGGGTTAATGTGTACTTTAAGATATTAACTATGTAGAAATTTTGTGTAAAATAAAAATTACAAAATTTGCTAACAGAAAATATATAAAAAATTATGAAATAATATTGCTCAACAGTTGTGTCTTTTTTAAATATGCATTAAGTTATTGTCTTTGTGTAACATATGAAATTATATATTTAAAGATAAGGGCAAATTATTTATGAATTTGAATACCTTTTTAGTATCGCATTACTTGAAATGTTATTGTCAGTGAGTATATTAATGAACCGTGTGTGTGCACAAGGCAGAGTTACATACCAGAAGAAGAGAAGGAAGACTGCGGTATAATGCTTTACAACGACTGGCTGCATTGCTAGGGACTCCTGTGAATCGGACTATTTGACTTGGACAAAAGGGGTCTCTCTGAAGTCATACCTCATAATGTAAAAAGTAATATTAAAAAATTTACACACGAAATATTTGTCACGTTTTCGGAAATACTCACTGCTTGTATTAGCACGCAGATGCGGCTGTTTCCTTACGGCCGTACAGACAGGACCGCAAGTCGACTAAAGAGACAACTCCAGGAATTGACAAAACCTACAACTGTACCCAGTGGGAACCTATAAAAGGCTCATTGTGTGTCAAAAACATGTACACGAACAAAATGCATACTTTTATTACCTTGAGGGTGCTAGTACTTACTTTAAAAAGAATTTGCAATATGTTGCAAAATAGCAATCGGTACTGAAATGCTCTGCTGCTTGTTGACAGTCCAAGTGCGAACCTTTAGTGAGGGGACTTGATGCACTGGCTGCTGTAAAGTGTAGTGGTGAAAAAACTTAATAAACATTTTCATTTCAAAACAGATAAAAAAACTAATACAATAAGGAGATAAATTATGAAAAAAAACTTTCTGAATAAAATATCTATACCATTAGGTAACTGAAGTTGAGTTTGCGAGCATCCATGGACAAACAGGGCAGCTGACCATGTCAAAGTTGAAAAACATAACAGGACTTGCATGGCAAGGGCTGTGTTACCATTTTCACAGGCCTGCACTGTGTCGGATAACTGAGGTCTTCATGTGTACGTGCTTCTACATCGTTTTCACTATATATATGGTGTCAGATAGCATAAGTCCGCATGCGCATGGGAAGAGCTGTGTCAGCATTTTCAAAGACTTGCACCTGGTTGGTGTCAGGTAACTAGAGTTAACTAGAGAAGGAAAAGAGAATGAGTCAGCAGGCTTCACGAGCAAGCACTGGCCCATCTAAAATGGTGGTGGAGTGGGGGAAGACAGCTGATATAAAAGTGCAGGAGATGTCTCGTAGTATTAGTTGTGATTTTTCTTTCGTCGCATTATGTCTGCACAGTTCTGGCCTGAAGATGTAGTCATTTACTCCAATGTTTCTGTGGGCTAGCGCAGAGTTAACTTCCGGATACTTGGTATGCCAGAGCAAATATAAAGCTGCGACAGACTGGAGCACTAGGTTGCATGCAATGTGGAAGACATTTCTTCTGTGGAACCAATTATTTGTGACTTCAATGCCTGCTCAGTTTATCATCTTCGACCAGACAGTTAGCTGCAGACTATACAGAAAAGCTTGGTGTGTGAGTGCAGCAAGAGATGAAACTGTGACTGCATTCTGTGGTGCTAGCAGCATTGCATACTAGTTGCGATGGCCAAACAGCAATGAATTACTATGCTGGGAGGAGTATTGTGATGGCTATAGTCACACATCCATTCTCAAAAAGGGTAGTTTAATTCGGACAACCATGTGCTCACCACTTACATGCGAAATATACCAGTCCTCGTCGTACTGAGTCATCCATTCCCTTCATCATATCATCCAGTTGTGAACCAGTCTGCAACCAGTGTTCTTCTGCCTAATCTGCGGTCAGTAGCAGTCAACCAGTCCAGCCATCAGCCAGACCAGCCACCATGTACCCTGGATACTATGGTGACGAACCGTTTTCTGAAGACTGTGAGGAATATGAGGAAGTGCTCCTGTTGCCTGATCCAACTAGGACCGAGTCAGCATCTTGCATAATGTACAACCCCAACACTTGCTACGACTACGTGCATGGAGGCTTACATTGTGTGCAGTATGGAATACTTTTAAAATTGAATGTGGTGATATTTACAGGTTGATATACTTTGATATGTGTAGTGAAAATGTACATTTACGTCTACAGCGGAATCAATTATCGCCATATGAAACCTCTAGGGTAGTATCCAGTTTCTTGTGCAAATACAATCATTATGCTGTTCATCTCCGTGCACCGAAACTAGCACCATATTATGTGATGCCCGGGGGCCCCAAGAACATCAAGTACAGAGAATCATGAATGGTAAACAACATTATAGAAGTACTAGAAAATATATACTTGGTCGTTTACCAACAATGGATAAACAGTGTGCATCAATTTTGTGCTACATATACAAGCCAAAGCTGCTTCGAGAAGCTAAATTTTCCCCAAAAACACTCATATCAATTCAANAATTTTGTGCTACATATACAAGCCAAAGCTGCTTCGAGAAGCTAAATTTTCCCCAAAAACACTCATATCAATTCAAACTGGACTGTATAAATAATGCCGATATTTTTGTTCATACACCATGAACCAAGAACCACACCTTATGTACTCCAGAAGCAGTTATGCTAGTAGGGACTCATCCTCCGGTGACTCCACCAGCAGCAGTTCCACCCTGTCGGCCTTCCAAAACATTGATAGGCTCTGATATGTCGATTTTATGTATACGAAAAGTAGTAAAACTTATTTTAACTAATGCAGTTTTTTTTGTAAAAGTGTTATGAAATGTATGCATGTAAAACACATATATCTTAAAATAACCCATGTTCACAAGCACATACACATATATAATATATATAAAGTATTATCCAAACTGGTATACACTCAAAAGTGTTATGCAAAAAAATTTTTACTAGCAAGCAATTTTAAAAGTTTTCACACTAATATAAATTTTAGAGGCTGAGACATTACCGCCCTTCTCATGCTGGTCGATACCAAACACAAGCTTTGTTACATAACCACGCCGAACCTATATGCGCCTTTATTCCCACACGAAGGATTGGCCTAAAAACTTGCATCGAAAAACATTTCTCAGTTACTTCGTTCACCATATATATATATCATCTGATTTTAATCGACTTGAATATGACATAACAATTCAGATCCTACCATAGCCATCCTCCTACACTTGCTCGCACAAATTTTATTTAAAACAGACTGCTGAAATCGATTGATACACCACTGAAGCAGAATGGACTGTATAAGTAATTAAACATGCATTACTATGTATACATACATTTAATTAATTAATTTATATATATTCTATCTTTCTAATTTTTTCATAATTTTGATATTTTCAATTTCCTGTTGTTTGCGAATCATGGGTAGTAGCCAACAGTCTCATGTGATATAACCCTGATCCTTCAGTTCATTGATGATTGAAGATATCTCAACAATGTGTGAGAGATATCTGCATTTTTTTCAGGTCAATCAATTGTCTGAGTCTATCAACCAGGTCATTGGGTTCTTCATAAAATAAGTAGCTTGAATTAACGAGTTTCTACTCAGAAGGTTAACGATAGATTTCTGCATGTATGTTCATTTCATCTCAATCATCATAATAATGAAAGACAGGGATACTATCGCAATCACATTCTTCATTACTTTCAGTACATATTTCGGGGCCACTGCATTCATCACCTGCATCAGTAATGTGCTCAGAGTCGTTGTATTGGTAATGAACGAGTTAGAGTAATTTATTGTATTCCTCTAAATCTTCTTCAGTATATTATTTGGGTTTCATGCAAAATAACAATTCATATAGTCCTCAACTCCCATGGGTTACGTTATTGTTCTATCATATAATTTTGCTAGTAAAAAACTTAATTTACTTAGGTCCGAGAAACCATTTACCATTATGCTTATACACACGACTTGCTGTATTGTTCTTCTCTAATGTGTAAATTGCGAGATACCATTGTGCTAGAGTACTGGGTTTGAATCCATGTTTTTTCTGCTCCAACTTCAAGTTGTTATTATATTCAGCAAAATGTTTGCGTTTTTGCTTTGTAGATTTCGTCAATTCATCATCTGTAAAATATTTCCATTTCCGTTTATTTTTCACACCACCACCAGCAGTCTTGGGGTCTAAATTTTCATTCACTGCATCATGACTAGTCGTAACTTCGTAGTTTTTCACTTTACATGTTAGCAGTGGATGTTTGTTGTTTAAAACTTCTGCAGTTCCGTATAGCTCGCACTTTTCATAGTAAATTTCTGCAACACTTTTATTTATTCGTCGTCCACTGTTTTGAAACCCGGTGCAGGCTCCGTTAATGTTATAGGTGCTCGAATCAGAAATAGTTTACTCGAAGAATCAGCATGAACGCTAGCCACATTCTTGTCTTGTGGCAATAAGTGCAGTGCATGCTATTTCAAGCCAAGCAAAGGTGCATTACCATTACACGTAATAGTGTGTCACTTTATAAATTATCGCTTCTACCAAATTTCGCACCACAGATAGTAAATTTTAGTATTCTGGAGGCTGGTGCCGTTGAACATTCACTATTTTCATCTCAACGTGCATTGCAACATTTACTGAATGTCTTGGCACAGTAACAACATTGTTATCCGTGTAATTTTTTAGAAGTGGGAGAACGTACATCCATAGAGTTAAGCTACACAGTAGACTTTGTACAATCATTGCCTTGCATCGTCTTCAAGCATATGTGAATAAATACACTTGTACAACTGCACAGTGCTGACTCCTCAGTTGTGACGCCTCAGTTGTGACACCTTTAGTGCTGACACCTCACAGGTCTGCTTAACAACTGAACGATTTTCTGTGGTTGCAGTAATTTATATTGCCATCCTACTAGTCGAAGGCGAAGCTAAGTTGTAATTCTCTACAGTCAGGTAGAGGAAATCAGCATGTGCCTATTTTGCTAAGTGGATTGAGCCCACATGTGCTCAGCTCTAGATGATTTACTGAAGCCAGGGTCCAACCCCAAACCATGGAAACAATTTCTTCTTCCTTTTGGTATAACTTGTGTATACTATCAGTAACGGTGATTTATATTGCATCCACATGATACACCGGTGCATGCGATGTCTTGAAGGCGTAAGCCATCTTCACGTGAAAAAAAGAACTCGTACACCAATATTTTTCATTAAACGGACTCCTCACAGCCACCGACTCCTCATAAGTGCAGTTTCCTTACAAGTTTACTGAAGTCCTTGCCACACTAGCAACTGGATTATCTACTCGGTATAGCTGTGCTCTTCACATATTTAATCTGTGCTATTTAAATATTTTTTATTCATCAATTGATTCAAACATTTTATATTATAGTTTTATCACATTTTGCAGCGCTCCTGCTACTTTGTGCAGTTGTAAATTAAACTGTCATCACTGCAGTATAGCGTTTGATCCAGCAAATCTCACACAGTTTCCTAAAACGACCTCCAAAGTATTGAAATGAGAACAGCATTTCGTTTGAAAATGCAGTAAAGAAATAAATGGCTTTGCATATTATTAAAGCTCTATTCCTGACGCTTTGATCAGTTGGGGAATGGATATCGACAAATTTGAGACAGACTGTAAAAAAAGACTATGTACTACATGATCGCTACTCTCTTCATTTTTGAAGACCCCCATGGAGTTCTGAAGTCAATCGTGCATTTGTCTGTTGCGATTCCAATACGAGATGTTATACTTATATTAAAACCTGTATCATAATGAACACCTTTTAACGTAGCCTTACACCAATTAGTTTTTCCTAACTGCTCGTCGTTTTCTTGTTCGTGCTCTTCTTGTTAACATTTACTTTGTGAGTATAATAATTACCCTCGTTTTTTTGAAACGATAAAAACTAAAATCATCTCTTATGAGGTGGATATAAGAGACAGTTGAGAGATTAGCGTCACATCTGTCATCTAACCACACAACCATTGAATATGTAAAGGATAGAATTTTTCAAAGAAATCTGATTTTACATAAATTTAAATAATGACATTTTTTGAATCATTTTCTGATTCAACTTTCGAACTTTATAATATTTTAGAAAACTTTGTGAATTAGTTATACATTAATAATTAAGANAATTTTCTGATTCAACTTTCGAACTTTATAATATTTTAGAAAACTTTGTGAATTAGTTATACATTAATAATTAAGATGTTACTTCTGCACTGCACGCTATGACTCAAGGGGTTTTTTCTAAAAGTAAATTCTTAAAAAGCGTAAATCAACAAGCATAAAAAATACATTATTGCGAGAAAGATCCATCCTCAAGTGATAAGTGGCTTCCTTAGTCTAGGGGAGTAATGCAGCAATTCTGTTGCATTGCTGGTGTTAACACTGTTGTAGAAACATACGTGCAGACTCATATGTACATGCTTTATCGGTGACTTCCTTGATTTACTATTAAATTTTAAAGCTTAGTAATTATAAATTTTATTGATACGATTTATTTATTAAAATAATAGTTATGGTTTTATGTTGCTGGAAAAGAGAGGAGAGGCGCCCCTGCCTGTGACGTCAACAGATTTCGTTATCCCAAATTCACCTGGTATTTTCCTACTCCTACGATCCATACATAGTTTATGAGATAATAAGTAGGGTGGGAGGGGAAGTCAACCAATAAAAATATCTGGCCAAAATCGTCACCTCATATTTCACATAATTCCTGACAAAATAGGTAAGACGAGAAGCAGGGGAAGTTGGCCAGTGAAAATGCTATGATAACTAGAGGTATATTTCCTTTGTATCAATTCGTGCCTCCCCATCACTCGACTGCGTTATTTAAAGGAGGGAGCGTGCTGAAATCTTTCACTCCAAAATCAGGGCTTCCCGTCTGCATATCCGAGTACCCATATGCTTCGTTGCCACTTTGCGTTTAGTGAGAGAGTTTGAGAAATCACAGTGGCGTTCCAATTTTTATTTGAGTTTTTACTCGGGAAGGTATGTTATTTCTAATTTTTTTATCATAGAATTTGATGCATTCTTGTTAATTTTGTTTCCTAACGAGCTATTAAATTTATATGTCATAAAATGTTATGCAGAATAATTTCATTTGAGCTCCTCAATTTTAAAATAAATAACTGTTGCAGTTTATTGTTAATTTGTTTGGAAATGAGCGTGTAATTTTTTTTAAGACAGTTTTATGCAAACGATTTTAAAATCAAATTGTCTTTTGTGCTTACTGAATGTAACAATGAAAATTTATTAACGATGTTTATTAAATTTTGTGCAGTAATTGGCAGCCAGTGAGTCAAGTCCCCTCACCAAAGATTCGCCCTTGGCCTGTCAACGAGCAGCGGAGCATTTCAGCACCGACTGCTATTTTTCAACGCGTTGCGAATTCTTTTGAAAGTAAGCACTAGCATCATCAAGACAATTAAAAGTTAGGTATATTTTTTTGACACACAATTGCCCTTTTATAGGTTACCGCTGGGCACAGTTGCATGTCCTGTCAATTCCTGGAGTTGTGTCTTTAGTCGGCTTGCAGTCCTTACTGTACGGCCGTAAGGAAATCTCCGCATCTTCACGCTTATACAAGCAGCGAGTATTTCTGACCAAGTGAGAAATATATTTGTATAATTTTTAAATATAATTTTTAACATTATGTGGTGAACTTGTGTCCAGGTGAAGTGACATCCGTGGTAGGACATCAGAGAGTCCCCTTTTGTCCAAGTCAAATCTTCCGAGTCACGGGAGACACTAACAACGCAGCCAATCGCCGTTAGGCATTATACTGCAGTCTTTCTTATCTTCTTCAGTTATGTAACTCGGTCGTGTGCACACAAACGGTTCATTACAATACTTATTGACAGTAAAATTCCAAGAAATGTGATAGTAAAAGAAAAATTCGTATTCATAAATAAATAATTTTCCCTTACCTTTTAATATATAATGCCATACGCTACACCAAGACATTAGCTTATTGCATATTAAACAAAACACACATCTGTTGAACAGTATTATTTCACAATTTTAAATACATTTTGTGATAAAAAAATTTGTAATTTTTATTTTATACAAAATTACTACACAGTAAATCGCTTGAAATACACAATTACATTTCGCAAAATAATAAATTTATGGTGTGAAATATACTTACTATTTTTTTATACAAGTGTCTCTTTGGAACCTATGGAAAGAGCTTCAGTCTATTCATGGCATAAGAAACAACCAATTATTAAAACAGTTGGTGTGCCAGCAGCAAACAATAACATAGCCCAAGGAAAGGTGCTGTTTGTATTGGTGCTAGCTTATGTACTTACACAGCAACGACTTTTATTCTACTTATTCTGCAACATGTCAAACGCCAACGAGTATACTTGGGATAATATATTAAGGGGTTAATTAGTGGCATGGTGGTTTTGTATACTCCAGCTGTGTTTGGAAATATGATTTTTTTTCATTATTATTGTATATAGTAACATTATATTTCTTTCCTTTAAATTTAATTAACATCTGTGTTTGTGAGACAATATTTCATCGCTATCGTCGTCACCTCGCTTAACCATGAGTAGAAATTTTAACCATCATATATTGTTTCTGAATTACTTGGTTCATGTTAATAATTTCTGTTCCTCGCTCGTGTTTTCATTTCATAGTGATAGTTTATGTGTAGGTTTGTACATGGAAATAAATATTTAACATTTACATGCTACTAATTGTTTATATTACCTCGTATTGAAATAATCATACACTTTTAATAGGTAATACAAATTATTTGATGCTCGAAAAAACCCATACACACCTTACACATATATATAATACATAATTACACGAATATTTTAAATATAAATAATGGTAATTTAATATATATCACAAATATTATAATTGAGAAAAAACAAACAATAAGAAAAAAATATGATATAATAAAATGAACTAATAAATAATAACTATTTAAACATATACATACATGTACTCGATTATCGTATCTGAATTTTGTTATATGTATATCATATCAACTTTGCAATGTGTATACGGCATTTAAAACCTAACTTGCTAGNAGTTGGCCAGTGAAAATGCTATGATAACTAGAGGTATATTTCCTTTGTATCAATTCGTGCCTCCCCATCACTCGACCGCGTTATTTAAAGGAGGGAGCGTGCTGAAATCTTTCACTCCAAAATCAGGGCTTCCCGTTTGCATATCCGAGTACCCATATGCTTCGTTGCCACTTTGCGTTTAGTGAGAGAGTTTGAGAAATCACAGTGGCGTTNCTGCATATCCGAGTACCCATATGCTTCGTTGCCACTTTGCGTTTAGTGAGAGAGTTTGAGAAATCACAGTGGCGTTCCAATTTTTATTTGAGTTTTTACTCGGGAAGGTATGTTATTTCTAATTTTTTTATCATAGAATTTGATGCATTCTTGTTAATTTTGTTTCCTAACGAGCTATTAAATTTATATGTCATAAAATGTTATGCAGAATAATTTCATTTGAGCTCCTCAATTTTAAAATAAATAACTGTTGCAGTTTATTGTTAATTTGTTTGGAAATGAGCGTGTAATTTTTTTTAAGACAGTTTTATGCAAACGATTTTAAAATNGCAGTTTATTGTTAATTTGTTTGGAAATGAGCGTGTAATTTTTTTTAAGACAGTTTTATGCAAACGATTTTAAAATCAAATTGTCTTTTGTGCTTACTGAATGTAACAATGCAAATTTATTAACGATGTTTATTAAATTTTGTGCAGTAATTGGCAGCCAGTGAGTCAAGTCCCCTCACCAAAGATTCGCCCTTGGCCTGTCAACGAGCAGCGGAGCATTTCAGCACCGACTGCTATTTTTCAACGCGTTGCGAATTCTTTTGAAAGTAAGCACTAGCATCATCAAGACAATTAAAAGTTAGGTATATTTTTTTGACACACAATTGCCCTTTTATAGGTTACCGCTGAGCACAGTTGCATGTCCTGTAAATTCCTGGAGTTGTGTCTTTAGTCGGCTTGCAGTCCTGTCTGTACGGCCGTAAGGAAATCTCCGCATCTTCACGCTTATACAAGCAGCGAGTATTTCTGACCAAGTGACAAATATATTTGTATAATTTTTAAATATAATTTTTAACATTATGTGGTGAACTTGTGTCCAGGTGAAGTGACATCCGTGGTAGGACATCAGAGAGTCCCCTTTTGTCCAAGTCAAATCTTCCGAGTCACGGGAGACCCTATCAACGCAGCCAATCGCCGTTAGGCATTATACTGCAGTCTTTCTTATCTTCTTCAGTTATGTAACTCGGTCGTGTGCACACAAACGGTTCATTACAATACTTATTGACAGTAAAATTCCAAGAAATGTGATAGTAAAAGAAAAATTCGTATTCATAAATAAATAATTTTCCCTTAGCTTTTAATATATAATGCCATACGCTACACCAAGACATTAGCTTATTGTATATTAAACAAAACACACATCTGTTGAGCAGTATTATTTCACAATTTTAAATACATTTTGTGATAAAAAAATTTGTAATTTTTATTTTATACAAAATTACTACACAGTAAATCGCTTGAAATACACAATTACATTTCGCAAAATAATAAATTTATGGTGTGAAATATACTTACTATTTTTTCATACAAGTGCATCTTTGGAACCTATGGAAAGAGCTTCAGTCTATTCATGGCATAAGAAACAACCAATTATTAAAACAGTTGGTGTGCCAGCAGCAAACAATAACATAGCCCAAGGAAAGGTGCTGTTTGTATTGGTGCTAGCTTATGTACTTACACAGCAACGACTTTTATTCTACTTATTCTGCAACATGTCAAACGCAAACGAGTATACTTGGGATAATATATTAAGGGGTTAATTAGTGGCATGGTGGTTTTGTATACTCCAGCTGTGTTTGGAAATATGATTTTTTTTATTATTATTGTATATAGTAACATTATATTTCTTTCCTTTAAATTTAATTAACATCTGTGTTTGTGAGACAATATTTCATCGCTATCGTCGTCACCTCGCTTAACCATGAGTAGAAATTTTAACCATCATATAGTGTTTCTGAATTACTTGGTTCATGTTAATAATTTCTGTTCCTCGCTCGTGTTTTCATTTTATAGTGATAGTTTATGTGTAGGTTTGTACATGGAAATAAATATTTAACATTTACATGCTACTAATTGTTTATATTACCTCGTATTGAAATAATCATACACTTTTAATAGGTAATACAAATTATTTGATGCTCGAAAAAACCCATACACACCTTACACATATATAAAATACATAATTACACGAATATTTTAAATATAAATAATGGTAATTTAATATATATCACAAATATTATAATTGAGAAAAAAACAAATAATAAGAAATAATATGATATAATAAAATGAACTAATAAATAATAACTATTTAAACATATACATACATGTACTCGATTATTGTATCTGAATTTTGTTATATGTATATCATATCAACTTTGCAATGTGTATACGGCATTTAAAACCTAACTTGCTAGNTGTATCTGAATTTTGTTATATGTATATCATATCAACTTTGCAATGTGTATACGGCATTTAAAACCTAACTTGCTAGACTGCTCCGTTAGCCGAGTAGTCTAAAGCGTCTGTATGCCGACCCAAGATTCGGCAGTTCGATTCCGACCTCCTCCAGGTGATATTTTGAGCTCTGAAATAAAAGAAAGCAGTGCACCTAGCAGCCAACTCTAGAACTAACATGGCAGACGAGCGAGAGCGACAGCAGTGCCCCTAGCAGACTAAAGTTTAACGAAGGACAAGTAGAAACAAGATGACGGGCGAAAACAAAATGGCATTCAGAAACAAGCTGGTAACTGGAAACATGATGGCTGTTGTAATCAAGATTGCAGATGGAAACAAAAAAAGGCCGTAAACAAGATGGCGGCTGTAATGTCTACCAAGATGGCGTAATTCAAGATGCCGGCCAGAAATAGGATTGCCGACGGAAACCATATGGCGGATACAAGATGATGGTCGATCCTTATATCCTCAACCCTTACCGCGGAACGTATATTTCTATATAATTACTGCACTGAAGTTGCCAGTCTTTTATGCCTGCCAGTGGATTTGTAGTTTGTTTAAACATGCCATGTTCTTCACTGACAGAACAGTTGTGGCGGAGGGATGCTGCGTGGCCGCACTTATTTTCAAGAACTGTCAATGTGTACTGATGTTATATGAAATAGAGTATAGCCACGGGCTTACTTACTTTATTCAAGCGTCATTTAAGTGAAAAAGTGAAGTTGTTAATAATATGTTCATTCGTACTCTAATGCGTATGAAGCAGAAAAACGCGAACTGAATTTGCCATAAATTTAATCATTATACTCGAGATGTAACGTCAAGACTTGGAACTATTTTCCTCAACTCGCTGCCAACTTAACTGGGGGCTGCATGCCAGTGTGCACTGTAGCATACATTTGGTTAACGAACAGTATTTTTTTTTTTTCAAAGGCCGATTTCAATAGGGGTCATTTTACCGTGAACAGCTTATATTCAGTAGTGAGTGTTCTTTGAGCATACATAAAAAAAATAGAGTTTTCCCGGGTACTTGTCACCTGTGCGTGGCTTGAAGCCCAATCGCAAACTGAAAAAACTGCGAATCTCGAGCAACCCCACCACAAAACGTCGGTGTATTGGTTAATTAGCAAGCGGAGATTTTCCCGCGCAGCCATATTCGTCTTTCGCTCGCAGCGGAAATCCCGTCGCCTTCAGACTAATGACGAGGGTTTAAGCGGCATTCGAACAAAGCGAACACCCCTCCTTTTCCCCTTGCGCGTTCATGTTTCTTAATAAGGGCGCCAGGCGCAGAATGTTCCGTCTTTTGTTCGTAATCCCGGCCAAAGTGCCTGGCGGTGCGGCGGGTTTTTCTCACGACCTTCCCCTTTACCACATAAAGAGAGGGGGATAGGTAAGGGGAGGGAGACATTTTCTTGCCTCATGAATTTTCATAGCTCGCACGCAAATGTAATCCACAATTACACGACCGCATGCTTTCCCAAAAGAACATGGAGCACTTATTCCACCCGCTCGCAAGTCCTTTTCCCCCGTCGCCTTCAAGGGAGGCGTTGCTAGGTTTTCTGGCGCCCACCCAGCTGTAAGCAGCCGCGAGGCAAGAACATTAAAAACATATAAACGTCGCGTTTGCTTATGCGCGCAGAGGCCGGCGTCTGCACGGCCTCGGTAAAACGACGCTCGTTCTTTTTGAAATACGAGGTGAATGCTTAGCCGACTTTTCTTGACCCTCGACTTTACGTTAACCGCCTGTTAGCGTTGCTCACAGTGAAATTCTCTCCTAAACCACCAGGATTTAACACCAAACCCATGACAAATTGTGTTCGGTTTTTAGAGCGGGATTAATCCTTTGAACAGGACNACCACCAGGATTTAACACCAAACCCATGACAAATTGTGTTCGGTTTTTAGAGCGGGATTAATCCTTTGAACAGGACATGGGCGATTCCTTTCCCGTTTTTGTATTTAAAAGCAATTTTTTCCGTTTCTGAAGAAACGTTAAACCCTAATTACCTACCTTATAAACTGCTGTTATTTAATTCTACAGATAATCCTAAGATTTTAACAAATTTTCGTTGTATTGCAATTCTTTGGCTTTTATTATTCATGTATTCGAGTTACCAGTTGAGAGATTTGGGCGGCTCTTACCAACAAAGTCTTGAGAGCTTATGAGGATGAAATGAGGCGAGAATGGAGAAGTACCGGAATGCAAGGGAAGGGGTAGGAAAATCGGGAGATGCCCGAGAAAACCCTCCGACCAACGGCATCATCCGGCACGATTCCCATTTGTGAAAATCCGGAAGTGACCCAGCCGGGGAGTGAACCCGGTTCACCTTGGTGGGAGGCGATTAGGCTAACCGCTCCACCACAGTGGTCCCATTCCAACGTTCGACTTATTCTCCAGTCATTAATATCTTATCGACTGAGTTTTTGTTAAGAAGCATTTCAATTGTTAAAATTAGTGATTCAGTCTCAATGCGTGGGTTTTATTAAATTAATTTTTTTGTTCAGCAAATTTGTGAATTTTATGTTTAAATTGCGTTCTTTCAGCTTCGTATAGCTGTGTAGTGCATTGTATTAATGGAGATCAACTAGGTGTAATTGTTCTGCAATTAAAGAAACAAACGCCAAATTTATTTAGGACAGATTTTTTTAAGTAGCATACTGCAGTCTGAAAAACGAAATTAAATAACTTTTTAGTTCAAAAATAAATTTTTCTGGCAAGGAAATTAAAAAAAAAATCATTAAATTAGAAGCTCTCCCACTACGGGGTGAATTACAAAACAGTAAACTACACACAACGAGGCAGCATTGAGTACGAAATTCTCATGCGTACTGAAAGAAAAATCGCCTCTACGTGCAAACCTTTCCAACTGTTACGCAGTTTTGCAAATATACAGCACGCATATATGTGGCTTTAAGCAGTGAGGCTGTTATTTATTTACACTTATGATATTAATAGTAACACTTAAGCTAAACTTTACATAAAACTGCAATAATAAATCGAAAATGAAAAGGCGCTAATTATACTTTTAAAAGGGTTTTACTGAAAGTATCTTGAAATTGAATTTTACATCGAGTAATCGTTTTCTTGGCACGCTCTTGAGCCAATGGCATCTCAAACCNACCACCAGGATTTAACACCAAACCCATGACAAATTGTGTTCGGTTTTTAGAGCGGGATTAATCCTTTGAACAGGACGTGGGCGATTCCTTTCCCGTTTTTTATTTAAAAGCAATTTTTTCCGTTTCTGAAGAAACGTTAAACCCTAATTACCTACCTTATAAACTGCTGTTATTTAATTCTACAGATAATCCTAAGATTTTAACAAATTTTCATTGTATTGCAATTCTTTGGCTTTTATTATTCATGTATTCGAGTTACCAGTTGAGAGATTTGGGCGGCTCTTACCAACAAAGTCTTGAGAGCTTATGAGGATGAAATGAGGCGAGAATGGAGAAGTACCGGAAAGCAAGGGAAGGGGTAGGAAAATCGGGAGATGCCCGAGCAAACCCTCCGACCAGCGGCATCATCCGGCACGATTCCCATTTGTGAAAATCCGGAAGTGACCCAGCCGGGGAGTGAACCCGGTTCACCTTGGTGGGAGGCGATTAGGCTAACCGCTCCACCACAGTGGTCCCATTCCAACGTTCGACTTATTCTCCAGTCATTAATATCTTATCGACTGAGTTTTTGTTAAGAAGCATTTCAATTGTTAAAATTAGTGATTCAGTCTCAATGCGTGGGTTTTATTAAATTAATTTTTTTGTTCAGCAAATTTGTAAATTTTATATTTAAATTGCGTTCTTTCAGCTTCGTATAGCTGTGTAGTGCATTGTATTAATGGAGATCAACTAGGTGTAATTGTTCTGCAATTAAAGAAACAAACGCCAAATTTATTTAGGACAGATTTTTTGAAGTAGCATACTGCAGTCTGAAAAACGAAATTAAATAACTTTTTAGTTCAAAAATAAATTTTTCTGGCATGGAAATAAAAAAAAAATCATTAAATTAGAAGCCCTCCCACTACGGGGTGAATTAGAAAACAGTAAACTACACACAACGAGGCAGCATTGAGTACGAAATTCTCATGCGTACTGAAAGAAAAATCGCCTCTACGTGCAAACCTTTCCAACTGTTACGCAGTTTTGCAAATATACAGCACGCATCTATGTGGCTTTAAGCAGTGAGGCTGTTATTTATTTACACTTATGATATTAATAGTAACACTTAAGCTAAACTTTACATAAAACTGCAATAATAAATCGAAAATGAAAAGGCGCTAATTATACTTTTAAAAGGGTTTTACTGAAAGTATCTTGAAATTGAATTTTACATCGAGTAATCGTTTTCTTGGCACGCTCTTGAGCCAATGGCATCTCAAACCAGTGTCTCGTACAGTACAGACCGCACTCACGCAAACGCAGTCAGACCTGTTTTTTTTAAGGCTCGTGCCGACCTGAGCACAGAATAAGTTGACGCTGCCCCTCCTCTCCCCCCCCCTCTGCAAAAAGTCATAAAACAAATACTATGTCAGTTTTGGCTTGTGAGTTAATACCCCCATAGCTATCCTTCGGAGTGCCTTACATTATCCACCACCTGTAGACCCGGCCTGTTTCGGACTAGCAACCCGCAAATGTAAAAAAAATAAGTATCCAAGTGCATTTTTATAACTCAGCCAATCGATTTTCAAGTGAATCTCATTTTTACAGTAACATGGACCACCCTCTAACCTCTTTAGTATTGGATGTATTTCATAGCCAGTATTTTATACAGTTTAGTATGTCATCTTTAATTCTTTTTTCATTATTTTTTGTTTATTTCACCTAAACGGGGGTTTCCTGCGGGTTAAGTCCTCAATTATATAATTCAAATATAATTGAGATGAGATATCACTATGTGCAAAGAAGTATGAGACTATAGAGTTTTCTTCTTCGAGCAATGATGCGTTATTTTTTTATCATTTAAAGTGCTGAAAATCTTTTTTTTTTTGTGCTGGACAATTGCTTACAGGCAATGTTAAATATAGTCTATGCATGGTATTTTCACATTTTCTTGAGTCAAACCTTTGAAAATTTATCTCATGTTTTTAGTTTTTGGTTTTTTCATTAAATATGCTATATATATCACAAGAGTTTTATATTTATAACATTAAAGTACCTCAATTTTGGGCATCTTTAAATTTAACATATATTTTATTTACAAATTTAAAAATTTGATTTATAATTTATTACAATAAAAGCAGCGAGAAAATATGTGTGTTGGTAATGCCTAATAAGAAATAGCTATTAAGCAAACTATTATTACAGTGAGTGCGCACGGATCCGGTGCGTTTTCCATTTGGTGACATTTTCTAGACTCGGTTAGGCTTTCTTTTTGCATGAGGTCGACGAATATTCTAGAAGTATAACTTAAGCAGGGCTNAATTTTCTAGACTCGGTTAGGCTTTCTTTTTGCATGAGGTCGACGAATATTCTAGAAGTATAACTTAAGCAGGGCTTCAGAAATGTTGGCAGTAACCATGAATGGACTATATACATCATCAGTGATGATGTATAGTCTGCCTCATGCGCTTCGCTAAACAAGTAATTGAAATACCAAACTTATAAACGAAGATTTTAAAAACAGTCTTTGGAATGGTTTGATTCAAAGTAAAACTATTATAAACGTGCAAATTTATCGAATATTTAAAATTTTACGTTACATGCACTTAAATAGCATCTCCAAATTTGGTGCACCCCTGGGCCCCGGTACGGTGAGACCACAGTGCACACTGTCTGGACGCAACAGCCGCCGCCTTTGGACGAACGAGAATTTTGGGGGGTACAAAATACTGTTCTTAGCCTGCCACGAGATAATACATTCTTGGCAGTTGCCTGACGACCTAGTCATAATAGCGAAAAACTGCGGCTGTTCTGCAAATTTAAAACTCAACAAGTTGATTACGACTACCGAATACTTCATATAATGTTACCCTGAAAATACTTTATTGGTTTTCCAATACTAAAAGTACAAAGTATTAAAAAAAATGTCAAAGTGAAACCACTGCAAAGGAAAGAGAACATGAGAAACAAACAACTCATTAGTTCTAAAGTGTTTCTCGCCTAATCTATAAAATCATCTTTCCAGGATGGATACCAGACAGTTTAACTTTTCATAGATCGAGGAAACAAAGATTATAATTACGCAAACTATCCAGAGAAGCTCTTTTCTTTAGACTGCTTATATTTTTTCTCCTTTCTGTTTTTTGAATGGTAACATTTCTGCGAATAAATCCGTTCGGTGGCAAAACGCGTTTCGGCTCTGTACTGGGAAGTGTAAAGTTCCTAGTAACACCACCACAGAACGCATGCAATATGATTTTCATGCATATATGTTTAGAGTCGCTTGAAGATTCACTGAAAACTTACGCTTTCAATACAACGTGACACAAACACACGAACATTCCCTCGTAACGGGTGTATAAATTTGAATACATGGCATGAACGGATTTCGATGAAACAAATTTTATTGACATTTATGCAGTATACACAAGCTATACATGACCAAGAATATGCAAATTGCCCATTGTACCCATCAATTTTATATAGGTCCAGATTTCATCACCATGCTCAAACTTCATCTTCTTTCGAGAGAACAAAGCAGGTGATGAATAAATACTGACACAGCAGTCTGATCAAGAACACTTTCATGCACTGGCACTGTCTTCCAGCAAATAATGTCCCGTGGACCCAATTCAGCCAAACTGGTAAACGTAGGTTTGCCTGAGTTATGATGTTTACGAAAAAACGCAACCCCAAAAGTCCACTTCCAGCTTTAATAGTTATACCCTGCAGACCAAATCTATATTCATGAAACTCAAAAGATTATAACTCTCTTCAACGCTAACTACCTTACGACACCACATGTCATTATCCTTGACATCATCATAATTTAGAGTCAGGATATTTCGATGCAATTTCCATGGATAATAATAACATCTGGTGCAACACGGGTAGCATCAAGCACTAATATCACTTTGGCATGACACATTCAAAACTCAATCATTATCAGCTGAGTCCATTACCTCGAGATTGCGTTATCGCCATTTGTTCCAGTTTTTTATCTTATCTCTTTGCTGGATTTCACATTTTGCCACTTTGTTTATGTTATCTATGATATTATACCGCTTGTCAGTTGTATGTTTAGTACAAAAGTGGACTAACTCACAGGCTCTTGCACCTAAAATTTAAAGAGATGTTCACATGCAACGGATAAGCTGTTTTACATCATAGATAACATTATCGAAGTTACAAAGATGTGAAATCGAGCAAAGAGATAAGATAAAAACCGGCACGAAGACGAATACATTACTGCACAAGAAAATATTATCGACGGAAAGTGCATCGAAATATTCTGAGAGTAAATTTTGAAATTGACAAAAATTATGACACATGGTGTCTGTCGTAAGGTGTTTTTTNCATCGAAATATTCTGAGAGTAAATTTTGAAATTGACAAAAATTATGACACATGGTGTCTGTCGTAAGGTGTTTTTTTATATATTATGTCTTACATATATATTCTTTTGAGTTACTTGTATAGATTTGGTCTGCGGGGTTTACCTGCCNTTTTTTATATATTATGTCTTACATATATATTCTTTTGAGTTACTTGTATAGATTTGGTCTGCGGGGTTTACCTGCCAAAGCTGGAAGTGGACTTTTTAAGTTGTGTTTTTTTCGTAAATGCCATACTTCAGGCAGCTTTACGTTTAACAGTTTGGCTGAATTGGATCCACGGGACATTATTTGTTGGAAGACAGTGCCAGTGCATGAAAGTGTTATTGATCAGACTGCTGTAGTCAGAATTTATTCATCACCTGCTTTGTTCTCTCGCAAGAAGATGAAGTTTGAGTTTGGTGATGAAAAATGGATGTACAGAAATTTAATTGCCACAACCGGCAATTCGCATATTCTTGGTCATGTAGAGCTTATGTATAATGTGTAAATGTCAATAAAATTTGTTTCGTCAACTTTTGGTCAATCACATGCATTTGACTTGTCTTTACAATGTACGTCCAAAATTTCGTTTGTGCCGATTTCGACCACCACATCGATCTATGTAAGAAATGACGTGAGTCACGCCATGTTGATTTTCACAGTATTTCTTCAGACAAGAAACACTTTCTTGTGAGCATTTTGAAGCGGCGTTCTACCTCACATGATCTTGGTGGATTTTAGCATAAAGATTGTACGTCCAGGGAACCCTTAAATAAAATTTTTTGTTTCTTGTCAGTGAAGGTTTAGGAAGTGTTTTCTGCAAGACGAAGGTAAAAACAGCGATAGTTTCATCCTGACTTGCATTTTCTTTGTCCAACTTCTGCTGTTTTACTTTCTGGGATCTCATCTGGTCCAGTTATTGTTTTACTTTCAGCTGCATCAGTAACCACTCATCTGTCTCATGAACAATTCTCATGGCGAAAATGTCTCATTTATGGCAGGCATCTTTACTTGAGTGATGAAAACTGAAATTAAAATGGCTGTTAAATACATGATGATAACGCCATTGCTTTTCTGATTTATAACCATTTCAAGTACACCATTTGCAGTATAACTTATACATTGTGGCCACACTTAGATCGTGGGACAGGTATTTCTTACCTGGGCTATGGAATCTGCTGTAGTAAATTTTTTACTTCGGAAACCTGCTAATGTGTTCTTTTATCTGGTCCAATGCGAGGTTCACTCTAAAACTGAATCAGTAACAATTTCATTGTTTGAACCAGTTAAGAGTACCTGACTTATTCAACAGTCAATTCAACCAGTTTGACGGATGAATTTGTGAAAAATGCCAGTTTTCCTTCAGTTATTGATTCAGTAACATTTTCCACTGATTCATCAACCATTTCATCCGCTGTTTTTTCAGTTACTTTTTTGATTGATGTATTAGATAAAAACAAAAGTTTATAAAATGAAATAATGCATAAACTAATACAAATCATAAACAAATATTTTTGATCTCTTATTTTTTATAAATCTTTTATGCAAGGCGACATAAACATGCAGTCTTTCATTAAAATTTTACGCCTTTCATGCCGTTTTCACGTGATCATCATAGTGCTAGGTGTGAAGGATTAAACTGTGTTAAATGNTAAATTTTACGCCTTTCATGCCGTTTTCACGTGATCATCATAGTGCTAGGTGTGAAGGATTAAACTGTGTTAAATGTGGTGAAGCACATATTACATAACATGCTTTTTATACAATCCTAATGTTACCAATTAAAGTAGAAACGAAAAGAAAGGATACACAATTTAAAGCTACATATTTTCGATAAAGAATATAATAAATATCATTTCCCACTACGGCAACGTTAGCTAGGTAGTCCGATTGGTAAGTTATCTGTCTGTGATTGATGTAGGATCAAATACTAGATAGACGCCAAGAGTATATATTACTTTTTTTTTAATTACGTTAAATTGAAAAATGGAAACAGTGATTATCAGAAATATGTATATCTCGTAATGATTAGGCTAAATTCAATAATAACAATATTTAATTCGCCGCGTGCATTTGACTGTCACTATTCAATCAGTGAAATATTTGCACTGAAACAACCATTGATCTTCCACCGATTCTAAGTGGAGCCTCTTTTCATTATTTCGAGTAGTTGAATTTCGCTGAGAATCAGAGGTTTTCCACTGATTCGAATTTGGAGTGTCGAAAGTTTTATTTTTAGCTGGAGCTTTTCCCCGTATATCTATCAGTGACATGCCATTTTCACTTTTCTTGTTTGTAGCCATGTCAAATTATCTGTAAGTGTTTTCCAATGTTTTTTTTTTAAGTCTTTACAAACTTTATGACTTCTAATAGTGATATCTTTTGTGATCAATTTTTTCTTGGCTGCAGATTTTATTCTCTTTTTTTTTTTTTTTGGCATCTTCACAGTTACACAGGAGCAAATAAAGGCTGTTTAAAGGTTCAGCTACTAAGTCCCTCAAACTCTGTAAATAAATTATGCTTTCCCCACATTGTTCGTTAATATTTGCACCCCCTATAAATCGACATCTATGGTTCCCTATCTTGTGCATTAATCTTGCTTTTTTTCACAATACCCCTAAGACCGACATATTCCTTTCCCGAGTCTCGCAATAGAGGTTTTTTTTTGTAATATCTGGGCTCCCTCTGGTATTTATGTCCCCTAGGCTTTGTGGTCTCACATGCAGGATCACTGTTCGTACTCCCATTATATGAAATAATGGACACGGACATAAAAGGATCTGTAACTTAACTGCTGGCAGGACCAACAAACATGTACATTAGTGTGCCACAGCTGACCCTATATTTTATAATAGCAAACACTCTATGGGATATGGTCCACATATTTGGTTGTATACATGCATATATTTTTCGCCCCTCAAAAACGATTTATAAAGATTTTACTATTTTATAACATACAATTTCCTATTTTAGCTTTCAGAGCATTATTATTACAATATATTCATTTGGCATCCCATTTCCTGGCGGACATTTTTGTACAGCTCGTGTGTGAGATGATGAAGACTTATATCCAACTTTACTATTATCAGGCCTTTTTCGTTTCTCCATCACTTCATTTCTTTACGGTTCAATGTCATCACGTTCTGAGGTAAATGATTCGTTTTCAGGATTGTAACTATCGTCCACGTCATCGATATCAACGTCTGATTCTGACATGTACTCTGAAATTAATAAATGCAATGGCTAAAATATAAAAAACNTTTTCAGGATTGTAACTATCGTCCACGTCATCGATATCAACGTCTGATTCTGACATGTACTCTGAAATTAATAAATGGAATGGCTAAAATATAAAAAAAAACAATCTGTAAAGGTGAGTGGTTAACTTTACATACACTGTCGTTGACCATGTTCCCATGCAATTTTACAAGCTACTACTAAAACAGTGTTTACTTCTTATTTTTTAAAGTAGTTGCGGGTATGTATTAAGTCTTGACTGTATCAAACACAGTTCTGAAAATCCGAAGGCCACAGCATAACCAACATCCGCTTAAATTAATGTTATTTTTCGGTTTCATGACTAGATTTGATATCAAACTATCTTATAAATATATTTATTGTTACACGTGAAGACCTTATTAGGATACATTGAAGCATTGGTAATATATCCTTTGGTACTCTGAGAAATAGCTTTCTTACCACTAAACAACATGAACGTCTGCCGTCCTTTGGCCTGCACTTTACCATTGACAGAGTCTATGCCCATTACATCGCTTAGACTACCTGTTGCGCTGTGCAAAGAAAATAATTTATCAGGTTTACAAATGTTAGGTACCTAGATGTCACTGCACAATGTTATCATTTACCTGCTTTTTTTCTCAAATAAATATCCTTTTTGGCTATAACATGAAGCACATAACTAGCGTTTCTTTTGCTCTCAGTACCTCATATGTATGTAAAGTTACGTAAACTAGCCTATGTGGAAAAATACTCTTTATCATGTCTGGTTTGTACCACTAAATACAAAGAGTACTATAGACAGCTAAAACCTGTATATACTGTCATCGGTAAAGCGAGCACTTTTAATGCATTAATTACTTTTTCCTTTCAGCCATTTTTTTTCTTTTAACTGCTTTTTAAATAAATATTGACATGTAAGTAATAAACACAGTATGTATATTCCACCGTACTTAGAAGTTAACGTCTAAGGCTAAAATAAAACATATTTATTGAATATTATTCAAAATGAGATACCTTTCAAAAGTGCTCACTTTACCGCGAATAGCCTAAAAAAATTTTCCTCCTCGTTTTTGGAGCTAAATTCCTTGTAGGACACAACTTTGCTGTATAATAACGTCTCTAAACTACATGGGAGGTAGACCGATATACTTTTTGCGCATATCCTTAACCTTGACTCACCCGTCACCAATACAACTGTCGAAATCTCATGGCCAGCAGTGATGAACCTGTTTGTTTACGTTCAAATTGTCAGCAGACTCACGCTGTCATACACATAAACAAGTGCTTTACTGACTTCAATGTATCCTAGTTGCATATAAAGCAATTAAGAGGAAGGGTTCTAACATATTAAGCATTTTCTTACATTTTCGCATGTGGTAATCGTGCTGGACGAAGCTGCTGGTCAGCGGGTTTTCTCGGGGATTTCCCGTTTCCCCCACCCTTGCATTCTGGAATTTCTCCATACTCACCACGTTTCACCCTCATTGGTCCTCAAAATCTCGATGTTAAGTGCTACCCAAATATCTCCACTCCACTCCACTCCATTTGCTTACATGAAGTATTCAACCCCTATCCACATTGTTTTTGAAAGTGTTATTGGCAAGAAAAAAAAAAAAAAAAAGCACAATATCCAATGTTGGAAGAAGGAGAGTGGTAAATGTCCAGCTGTTATTCGCATTCTGCCTTCTTTTTACCTCTGTAATTACTTGCCTTCTCCTCTGGTGTCATCTTGTGGCGAGCTAAGTATCACAGGATAATTATCACTCCTCTCTCTCCCTTCGTTTCGCCGCCAAAACATAGCAGCGCATAAGTTTGAGTATCGTAGAAAAGGGCTGATTAAGGGCCATAAGCATAGCTATTTTTAATTTTAGTCGGTTTATGCCCTTTACATAAAATAATAACTATTGGAAAATATTATGAGGGAAAATTAAAACTGCTTAAATGTTTAGCATACAAAATTGTTGAAATAATAACCGGTAGTATTTAAGCGTGAGTTACTCTTTGACTTGGTTACTTATAACTGTGCATATGGCCCAAAAGGTCGATTCACATTAAGTTAATATAGAGCTCGGTTTATTACATTTTTTGTTAAATATATGTATTTTTTTAATACAATCGTAGTTGTGTTAAGATTTATCCTATTCGCGTTAAGAACAAAACTGTATATCTTATGGGAGAGTTTGGCACTGTGAAAAATTCCGCGGCAAGGTGCAGTACTGTTCCAAAAAGGTCACTGCTTAGCTGGCGGTAAATGGGGAAATTCTACACTGATGTGTAAAAGTTCGTGTTTGGCTCGAATTCTGATATATACTGGTCGGTGCCAAAAAACAAACGTTAAACTTTATTTTGCAACTGTTATCCACACCCGCTAATGCTGCATATAGGAGTAAACAGTAAATATGGCATTCAGCTTTCGTAAACAAACTTATTTTCATGGAAAAAGTTACGAATAAAACAGCAAAATTAATATAGTGATATCAAAGTAAATTTTTCGTTTCTGTTGTCACATTTAATTAAGTAATTGTGTAGTACAACATTTTGTAAAATTCAGTTTTACGACCAAACATTAAAGCGTATGTGGATATATTTAGTTAAATTTACCACTATAGTGCGAAGATCGAAGTTTATTATTATTATTTACGTAAGTTCTAACATAATACAAATAGGAAGATTTTGAAAAATCGTATTTATTTTATGGGTATTTGAATTATTCCATTTGTTTACATCCGAACGAAGAAAATCCGTTAAACATGCAAAATCAGTGCTACCTGTCGGCGAAAATGTTTATCAGTTTGCTGACCAACAACAGTAGAATAAAGATGAACTGTGTTTTCCTTGGAGTTAATACTGGCTACTCTGTGCGACGCAGTAATCCAGTGCTACCACATATGCTATATATAGGGTGTGGATAAGGCTCGTGTATAGATGTGTGCCCATTTGCACATTTAAAAATATAAAAATACTACAAACAATTGTATATATTTAAAACATTTCCAAATATATGATATTAATAACCTCATCTGTTCTAATATCACACTTATTTGCACTCATGCATTTTAAGTTGGTAAAATTTCAAATGGTTTATTTGTTTAACACTCAATTACACACAAACCAAATGAAAAAAAATCATTTAATTACGTACAAACGAAATGAAAACTAATTTCCGTTGTAATCGCATGACCTTCTCAGCTGAAATTGTTAGCAATGAAAATTAATAGAAAAAAAAAAACAACAAAATTTATATTTTCCTTGAATCGAACTGGTTGGAACTACGTTTCGTTTACGCCATGTAAAATTTTGTTCAACCTTTAAAATAGAAACTTTAACATTACGTCAATCATAATTGAATGTGAATATACTTCTGCGCGACCTGTATCTGAACATTATGATAACGAAAAAATATTCGTTTCATATGAGAAGGATTAATTTCCACACTTATAGAAATGCAGCACGGCGGCAAAGTACCCTTCCGCCACAACTGTTCCGTCAATAAAGGGGGAAAAAAAAATGCTTTCGAATTAAAACAATACATTTTTCTAGCCTTTATATTCTTGTTTATTATATAGGAGGCACTGAAAGAATAACGTTAACTAAAATTTAATTATATTACCGGTACTCAAAGTAGGATATTATACATAGAATGAAATTCGAACCTGTTATATTTTTTGCTACCGCCAAGTAAGACTACTCTAGTTTTAAGTTTATCGTGAGAAGACATTGCTTTGCCGTTCTTCTTAGTTACGAGACAGTGTCGTTTTAACTGCATATTGTTTGGATAGAAGAGTGAAAAATTTAGCTAGTACAGTAATAACATTCAAATTATTATAACTTGGAAACTTATTACTACAATGAAAGAATAAAACACAATAGATAAGTCACTGTTCGTGCCAGTGCGCTTAATAAGATTGGGTTGCAATTGCCGTGTACCTTCAGACATTAGTCGAGTCCATGCCACGTCGTCTTGCGGTACTTCTGCGTGCTCAGGGGGCCTTACACGATATTAGGCAGGTGTACCAGTTTTTTTGGCTCTTCAGTGTACATTACATAGTTATTAAGGAGGCAATTCACACCAAAAATCCCGCAGGACAGTCCACAAATCCAATCTGCACCAATTTGAGAAAGGGTTGCACGTCTGTCACGTTTAATGATTCTCGTCAGTCGTCGTTTGTCCCGTTATTTCACAATCTTTTTCCTGCCGCAGCGATGTCGAAGATGTGATGTTTTACCGGATTCCCGATATTCACGGCACACTCGTGAAATGGTCGTACGCGAAAATCCAAATGTTATCGCTACCTCGGAGATGCTATGTCGCATCTCTCGTGCACCGACTATAACACCACGTTCAAACTCACTTAAATCTTGATAACTTGCCGTAGTAGCAGCAGTAACCGATTTAACTGCTGACCGCATCGCGTTACTCTGATTGGTTCCATACCTCTGTTATTTGAATACGCACGCCTATACCGGTTTTTTTTGGCTCTTCAGTGTAAATTTTGTAGCAAAATAGTAATGTCATTTTCATTGCATTAAATAATTTATAATTTGCATTATAAAGTGTGGGTTAGGAAGGTTCTGTTTGTTAGTCTAAGTTTCGAAATGGCGAATACTTCTACTTTTTCTACGACAGAACTGAGAACTGGAGACAGCAGAGAACAAAAGCTTAATATTGATTAATTAGCTGCGGAAAGGGGAAATGGTACTTAAAGAGGACAAGAGAAGACATAGCTCATGACGTCACATGGCCACGTGGACCACTCAACGTCAAAGAGGTCTGGCATCTGAGGACTGGGGCCACTGCAATTGTAGTGGGCGTCATATACACACTCGGTAGGCAAACGTTTTTAACGAAGTTAACTTTACACACGTTAGATTTATCAAAATCATAAGCAAATGTTATTTTTATATTACAAAAACAAGGATTGATAGGGCGTTTTTTAAGTTACGTTTATTAACTTATTGTCTTTAATTACTAAACGCAATAGGCAACATTCAAATTTTTTTCTGGAACTTGGTTTTCATTCTCTTATGTGTCAGAAATGTATTTACAAAGTATGACAATTAAAAAAATAGTTTTGAAAAAGTTATGTATGAATGAATGTTTGACCCTTTGATACGCCCGTCAAAACGCTCCTGTCTCGCCTGCTCACTCAGTGACGTCACAAGTCAGATACAACCTCGGCCACTGCGTNATATTACATTTTTTGTTAAATATATGTATTTTTTTAATACAATCGTAGTTGTGTTAAGATTTATCCTATTCACGTTAAGAACAAAACTGTATATCTTATGGGAGAGTTTGGCACTGTGAAAAATTCCGCGGCAAGGTGCAGTACTGTTCCAAAAAGGTCACTGCTTAGCTGGCGGTAAATGGGGAAATTCTACACTGATGTGTAAAAGTTCGTGTTTGGCTCGAATTCTGATATATACTGGTCGGTGCCAAAAAACNGGGGAAATTCTACACTGATGTGTAAAAGTTCGTGTTTGGCTCGAATTCTGATATATACTGGTCGGTGCCAAAAAACCAACGTTAAACTTTATTTTGCAACTGTTATCCACACCCGCTAATGCTGCATATAGGAGTAAACAGTAAATATGGCATTCAGCTTTCGTAAACAAACTTATTTTCGTGGAAAAAGTTACGAATAAAACAGCAAAATTAATATAGTGATATCAAAGTAAATTTTTCGTTTCTGTTGTCACATTTAATTAAGTAATTGTGTAGTACAACATTTTGTAAAATTCAGTTTTACGACCAAACATTAAAGCGTATGTGGATATATTTAGTTAAATTTACCACTATAGTGCGAAGATCGAAGTTTATTATTATTATTTACGTAAGTTCTAACATAATACAAATAGGAAGATTTTGAAAAATCGTATTTATTTTATGGGTATTTGAATTATTCCATTTGTTTACATCCGAACGAAGAAAATCCGTTAAACATGCAAAATCAGTGCTACCTGTCGGCAAAAATGTTTATCAGTTTGCTGACCAACAACAGTAGAATAAAGATGAACTGTGTTTTCCTTGGAGTTAATACTGGCTACTCTGTGCGACGCAGTAATCCAGTGCTACCACATATGCTATATATAGGGTGTGGATAAGGCTCGTGTATAGATGTGTGCCCATTTGCACATTTAAAAATATAAAAATACTACAAACAATTGTATATATTTAAAACATTTCCAAATATATGATATTAATAACCTCATCTGTTCTAATATCACACTTATTTGCACTCATGCATTTTAAGTTGGTAAAATTTCAAATGGTTTATTTGTTTAACACTCAATTACACACAAACCAAATGAAAAAAAATCATTTAATTACGTACAAACGAAATGAAAACTAATTTCCGTTGTAATCGCATGACCTTCTCAGCTGAAATTGTTAGCAATGAAAATTAATAGAAAAAAAAAAAACAACAAAATTTATATTTTCCTTGAATCGAACTGGTTGGAACTACGTTTCGTTTACGCCATGTAAAATTTTGTTCAACCTTTAAAATAGAAACTTTAACTTTACGTCAATCATAATTGAATGTGAATATACTTCTGCGCGACCTGTATCTGAACATTATGATAACGAAAAAATATTCGTTTCATATGAGAAGGATTAATTTCGACACTTATAGAAATGCAGCACGGCGGCAAAGTACCCTTCCGCCACAACTGTTCCGTCAATAAAGGGGGGAAAAAAAATGCTTTCGAATTAAAACAATACATTTTTCTAGCCTTTATATTCTTGTTTATTATATAGGAGGCACTGAAAGAATAACGTTAACTAAAATTTAATTATATTACCGGTACTCAAAGTAGGATATTATACACAGAATGAAATTCGAACCTGTTATTTTTTTTGCTACCGCCAAGTAAGACTACTCTAGTTTTAAGTTTATCGTGAGAAGACATTGCTTTGCCGTTCTTCTTAGTTACGAGACAGTGTCGTTTTAACTGCATATTGTTTGGATAGAAGAGTGAAAAATTTAGCTAGTACAGTAATAACATTCAAATTATTATAACTGGGAAACTTATTACTAAAATGAAAGAATAAAACACAATAGATAAGTCACTGTTCGTACCAGTGCGCTTAATAAGATTGGGTTACAATTGCCGTGTACCTTCAGACATTAGTCGAGTCCATGCCACGTCGTCTTGCGGTACTTCTGCGTGCTCAGGGGGCCTTACACGATATTAGGCAGGTGTACCAGTTTTTTTGGCTCTTCAGTGTACATTACATAGTTATTAAGGAGGCAATTCACACCATAAATCCTGCAGGACAGTCCACAAATCCAATCTGCACCAATTTGAGAAAGGGTTGCACGTCTGTCACGTTTAATGATTCTCGTCAGTCGTCGTTTGTCCCGTTCTTTCNCGGATTCCCGATATTCACGGCACACTCGTGAAATGGTCGTACGCGAAAATCCAAATGTTATCGCTACCTCGGAGATGCTATGTCGCATCTCTCGTGCACCGACTATAACACCACGTTCAAACTCACTTAAATCTTGATAACTTGCCGTAGTAGCAGCAGTAACCGATTTAGCTGCTGACCGCATCGCGTTACTCTGATTGGTTCCATACCTCTGTTATTTGAATACGCACGCCTATGCCGGTTTTTTTTTGGCTCTTCAGTGTAAATTTTGTAGCAAAATAGTAATGTCATTTTCATTGCATTAAATAATTTATAATTTACGTTATAAAGTGTGGGTTAGGAAGGTTTTGTTTGTTAGTCTAAGTTTCGAAATGGCGAATACTTCTACTTTTTCTACGACAGAACTGAGAACTGGAGACAGCAGAGAACAAAAGCTTAATATTGATTAATTAACTGCGGAAAGGGGAAATGGTACTTAAAGAGGACAAGAGAAGACATAGCTCATGACGTCACATGGCCACGTGGACCACTCAACGTCAAAGAGGTCTGGCATCTGAGGACTGGGGCCACTGCAATTGTAGTGGGCGTCATATACACACTCGGTAGGCAAACGTTTTTAACGAAGTTAACTTTACACACGTTAGATTTATCAAAATCATAAGCAAATGTTATTTTTATATTACAAAAACAAGGATTGATAGGGCGTTTTTTAAGTTACGTTTATTAACTTATTGTCTTTAATTACTAAACGCAGTAGGCAACATTCACATTTTTTTCTGGAACTTGGTTTTCATTCTCTTATGTGTCAGAAATGTATTTACAAAGTATGACAATTAAAAAAATAGTTTTGAAAAAGTTATGTATGAATGAATGTTTTACCTTTGATCCGCCCGTCAAAACGCTCCTGTCTCGCCTGCTCACTCAGTGACGTCACAAGTCAGATACAACCTCGGCCACTGCGTTTATTTACTTCAGCGGTGATTTGGTAAAATATAAATTGTTTCAAGTAATTAAAAAAGAAAATAAACAGTCAAGTATACCAAAATCATATAATTAGTTTATTGTACCACAGTGTACATCTCGCAAAAAACCTGATAAAATATTTGCTAGTTACAAAAACGAAGCAAACAGGAAGACGTGGTTTAACGCAGTTAGGCGAGACATTGAGGATGTTTAGCCAAAATCAGTTCTTTTTGTTTGCAAACACCATTTTGACGTACGTAATTATTTTTAAGGTGTTTATGTTTCCCCTATGTAGGTAGTTTTAACACTGAACTTCTTAATATCTACTATTTACATATGATCTAACCTTCATTACGGTGCTATGGTATTGTTTAATACGCCCCACAACGCGTTTAACAATTCGTATGTGATGTAGACGTGAGCATAAAAAAATATGTTAACGTATTTCATAATAATAATAATGGCATCTAAATATTTTTACAAAAAATTTAGCTACACAATGTAAGTTTTACATTTTGTAAGTTTATACATTCCAAGTTAGGCCTAACAGACGGAATTCGGTATATATATATTTGTACTAATTAAATCTCTAACATTCGTTTCAAGAGCACAGCTATCATATTTAGGCCATATTCACATTATATGACTAAATAATATCATTATCTATGTTAAGCCATGAAAATTAAACATTAAATAATTTGGATGGGGCTCAGAGCCCCTTTTGCAAAAAGTTCGGTTTATATTACACAGTATATTTCAAACGTAGCAATTTCTAATAAATTTAAGTTGTTTTGATTTGTCTCTAGTAATCTTTCATAAGTGTAACAATTTAAGATAAATAGCAACTTAATTTTTACTTTCAAAAGACTAAAATGCGTGTTTTTAGAAATGTTNGAGTGTAACAATTTAAGATAAATAGCAACTTAATTTTTACTTTCAAAAGACTAAAATGCGTGTTTTTAGAAATGTTTATCAATGATGATCTTACTTTCATATTTGCCCTTCCCCTTTTTTCTATCTTATTGAGATAGACATTACAAAAAATTACGAGACTAGGTCCACAAAATTGACACCAAATTGCCTACGCGTTTTACGCATGTAAGCTGTGCTACTTTCATAAGCTTTTCCCTTAAACAGAAAGAAAACAGCTTTTGAGAATAAAACAAATTCTTAAGATTTTATTACGGATTTTCTTCGCTGTATTTAATCTTATCCCTGGTATTAAGTGTTTATAAAACTACCATATCTATATTTTCAGATTATGGTACAGCTCTTACCTTTTAAAAAGAAAGTGAAGACACAGCTATCGTGACGTCGGAATAATAAAAGGTTTGTTAGGTACACATACCAGAAGAAAGAATAAGATAAATAAGTTATTTTTAAAATATATTTTTTGAGTTTTAAAACACTGTATTTAAGGCCTTAATATAGTGATTATAAACGAGGTGGAACGCGGATATAGGTTTGCCGGGCGGCAGCGCGGCGTTCTGCCCGCCACCAGCCCGTAGCAGCTAGTGAAGTCGAGCGGTGTCGGGTAGTGACTAGCGTGCTATCTTTAGGCCTACTGTGACCATACTGCTCGTTATCTGACATTTATAAAGCGAAAAGTGTTTTATGAATTCTGAAACGTGGTTTATAATCCAGAAATATTTGTAACCTTCTTTCTCAACTCAACATTACGTTTTATTTCTAAATAATGTAGTTAATTTATCACAGACATCAAGCATGGCACGCGACAACACAGTACGCTCACTGCAGTCGCCTTCATTACAGTTTNAGTTAATTTATCACAGACATCAAGCATGGCACGCGACAACACAGTACGCTCACTGCAGTCGCCTTCATTACAGTTTCTTATTATTGTGAATGTAATTTTTATTCCAAATTTTAATTTCCAACTTTGAATATTAGCAATTGTAAACACAAACACATATGACAATAATACATACCTCAATAAAACTTACAGACAAATAAGTTTTAGCATATGATATAGGTCTACTGTGTCTTTGAAGATCACGACTGTGCGATATGAGACACGGTCTTAGCTCTGTAATTTTATATCTCTTATTTCAGGTTCCACAAAACAATGGGAGTTTAAGTAATCAAGTTCCATATCGGTGTCTACTAGTGGCAGATTGTCCGACTGCGCTTTTTCACAAAGTTGCCTTCCATTTTAGTGCTACGTGTTTGCAACGTGCCGGGGCCAGCCGCCGGCGTATGGCCAGTGACGTCAAACCAATGAGATAGCGTTCCACATTCCCATGACAGCGGCCGTGAAATTTACTGTTTTAATACTAAAATTACTTTGTCAAACCCGATTTTCATGCAACAAACGGAGCATTTTAATTTTCATACGAATATACAAATGTGTTCGTATCATTTTCAACAATATTTGCCTAATTAGCATGTTGCCTATTCGTGAACATGTATCGGTCTATGGCAAACTTTGAAGAGCACACACCAAACTCACATTTGTCTGCCACTGTTAAAAAATCACTAATTTTCTGAATTATTCAGTAAATACATCACTTCATCTGTTTCCCGAAAACAACATAATTAAACTTCAGAACGAATATATTTTATTGTTACGCTTCATGGAGGTTATGGAAATTGGCTGACAAAACTATTCCACGTAATGGTTGACACGTGACTATCATATTATATTTCACCCAAGAAGACACACTATAAAGGCGCCTACAACCAAATGTGCTTAATGAAAGCAAATATAAAAAACTATAAACTGCCGATAAAATATTCTGACAACACCAGTAAGGAACTCGCGTAAACATGACGAAAAAGAGTAAGTGCACAATAGCATTCACCGGGATGGAAACGTTTCACTAATCAACAGAGTCCGCATGGTTTGTTGGTTTGTTGTAATTGTTCAACATGTTTTTAAAGCAAATCCTATTTAGCCCACAAAATTGTATGTTTTTTAAAAATATCATTAAAACAACAAATGTTGTAAGTATTATTAGAGTTTTAAATTATAATTTTTCATTCAGAGTACAATTTTGCCCAGCATAGTTGTAATCAAGATTGACCACGTAACACAGTACATCCCGTGACAACTCATCAGATGATACGATGCTTCACAAACGAGAGCATTTACTGTTTACAAACTGTGTAGATTTATTACATAGTACATTAAAATTTACCCTGCTCATATTAAATGGACAGTAATGCAATACTTGTATCGTCGCACAATGGCGCCACAAGTAAAAGGTAGCAATTTCAGCACTATCTTGTATCGAGCGGAAAACTAAGCCCAAAAACACGGAGAAAAATATTTACGGCTTCTTTCATATTGTTTACTTTAATTGCTATATAAAATTGTCTAAACTTTGACTTCTAGTATCATCCTCCTTTATTAAGAAAATACGAATGCCACGTATATATTATTGTTCAAAATTTTAAGCACTGCACTAGTTAACATCCTGTAATTAATATGAATTATAACGTTTAAAATAGAAAAATATTTACCATGATGTAAAACACCCGTGCAAACGATTTCCAAAGAAAACCTATTCAAATTTTGATATGATGAGTTGTTTTACTGCGAGGTATAATATTTTTGTCAGGCAACATTTTATTTTTGAAATGGCAGGAGATGGCATTACCCATCAAGTTTTCATCAATACCAGATTTCAGCTCATAGCATCTCTGTTATTATATTCAGTATTTCGATGTTCTATCGCGAGTAGTTTCTGATTATTTCAAAATTAGTTATGGTAATGCTTTTATATTTATCTATGTTATTATACAACATAGACATGACTATTGCGGAAAACATAAAAGGAAAATAATAAAATTGTTTGTGTTTACACAAAAACTGGCAAAAATTCGTTAGAGTAATTGACGTAAGAATTAGCGCCAAAACCTTTTGTTTAACTTCAGAAATTTGTGAAAGTTCATAAACAATCTAGAATTTCGCGGGTATTATTTTGAGGTCAAGTGATTTTATGCATTTTAATTTCTTAATTAAGCTGTAGAATTTTAGTTTACCTTGTACACATTGAAATGGCAAAATTTAAACGTGTTCTGCTTGCTCATGAACAGTAGACGTATGTTTTGATACGAGGTATTATTACAAGTAGCATGTTGAAAACTGAACATTTGTCTAACATTGTATATTAACGCTTCTGAGCGACATTTTCTATGTTTTTCATAATCTTAATTTATTGGCAAAATGAAAACTGTTTAGCTACTTGAATATTGTCCACGTGGCATTTTTATTTTAATTGCACTCATTTTAATATTGGTATGAAAGTGCAACAGAGACTCCAACGTGAAAAAATTAAGCAGAAATGACTTTCGAAGAAATTATTATTTTTAAATAGAACTGATGGAATATACACAAAGTATGAACGCTAATACAATATATCTTAAAAATAAGGAAACAATCAAAATAATTCCAACAGTAAAGCTAGAGTTGACACGGAAAATTTCACATTCCAGTTACAAGAAACAAAAGCCAGATCCATAGAAGTGCATTTTGAGTTGTTAAATATATAATTACTTCTATTTCTTATGTACATCATGGAGGACAATAGGCTGCAATTTCTATCTATGTTAGTTATGAAAGATAGCCAACGTGATTAGCTAACCGACAGATAAATGGTAGTGTTAGTAAATCCAGGTCCTGTTCCAAATAGTCAAAAACATTACACTTGGAAGTGGCATCAGAGAGTGCTGTTTCACATAAGAGTACGAGTTTACGAGTGTGAATGCACGAGTGCTCGTAACGAGTGTGGTTTAGATGCATGCTTTATGCGTGCTCTCAGGATATTGTTTAGTTATTTACACTGTGCAGTGGTTCTGGCGAGGGCACAGTGCTGAATGATCATGAGATTATTCCATTGTAATTATTTGCAGAGAATCTGCATACACGTGCCTACCGTCCGTTTGCGACGGAGTGAGCACGGAGAATTCGGTAATGTCGCAACATTCTTCTCTTTTCATTCCTACGCATTAACACCAAAGTGAGCCCTATCATCTGCGTTCACATCGTAACCTACTGTAAAATTTATGGTGTATCAAAATACTTTTACCAATTTTTGCAAATAGAAAATTGCACCTGACAAACACGACCACTTATTACTCGGGAGTTCGAGTGTGGCTACATTCCACGTGAGAATCGTGCAGGGAATCGTAGGAGGGAGTACAAGTGCGTGTGAGAATGCAGGTTATCTGGAACCATAGACGAAAGATGAGGCAGGCAGATTTTTCGTCTTATGCGCATGTGCCCAACATTGATCTACCCCAAGGCAACGAAACTGTCTAAGTCACGATGATGAACGCGTTTGTTTAGACTATGTCTTGGTTTTTTAAATAACAAGCGCTAATATTTTATTCAAATACTTTTCCCAGTTTCAATTTAATCAAATTTCATTGTAAATTAATTAGAGGAAGTGCAAAAACATCTCAAAGCACTTGTTTACTAAACAAAATTCAAACCTCAAATCCAATGCAAGCTGTTTTTGCTAGTCGTGTTGGCATAAAAACCGTTCAATGCTAGGACACGGAAACTCATCTTTAGTGTACGTTTAGAACACGGCCCCAATCAAACAAAAGACGAGCGAAATTGCTGCGTAGAGAAGAGAGTTTGGCAGCACTGGTCCGAATGCCACGTGTAGGGAGCAGCGCGTGGGCTAGTGACGTAAGGTGAGTATCTGACGCGGAGCAGCAAGCAGTTGAGGTTCGTAGTTGAGGGACGCACAAGGCTCGTGGCGGTTCTGTCTCAAAGGCTGAAGTGTCGTCGCGATAGCACGCCTTCCTCGCCGCAAGGAAGCGCTGGCGTGCGCGTCTTTCCCACGCTAATTAGGAACTCCTGGCGCGGCTTCATTCAAATCCGCTTACCAGGGAGTACGGTTGCCATTTCGCACAAGGATCCCGCGAACCTTCTACGAAACAGATGTAAACAGTTCGGTTGTGTAGGAGGCCTGAAACGAAGAC
>NQII01000825.1:289766-300373 GCA_002778355.1 Clitarchus hookeri | reverse complement strand
GGGGGGGGGGGGGTGGAAGTTCGACGTTAGAGGGCTCAAAGGAGGAAGAGAAGCGAGAGCTAAACCCGGGGAATTTTCTTTTTTTTCCGTTTCCTGCTCCGCGCTCGGTAAGATCTTCTTGAGCCGAAACTCTTCTTTTGTCGGTCGTGATCGTGCGAGGGGGAGTTTCGTCGGCATTACGAGTGGAAACATCTCCCTCGCCACTCATCAAACAAAATCCTCTCAGGATGTTTTCTTTGTAATTTATCCCTGTACACAATATACTTGCTGAATGCTTAGAAGGAAAAGATATTACACTTGTAGTTTGTGTTGTGTAAGCAGAACCTTCCGAGTTATGAAAATGCTACTCCGAAATGTTGTTTAAAATACGATAAACACACTGAAAAAAACAGCAGTATACTGAAGTATTAAGTTTACATTTTCTTATACTCCCCTTTTTTCACCCGTTAGCGAAGGGTCATGAAAAACTGACAATATTTACAGCACGTGAGGGCCATGCGCAGGGAATAAATGTGCATATATTACTCGTTTCATAATATAAAAAAAACTTGAAAACAGAAAATCTGGAATTATACTTTCTTCTAGTCTTAGAAATGTTTTACCAATTTTTAAGAAAATACGCCGCGTAGTTTGACTGTTTTTCATACATAGGTAGATTTTATTTCGTTACTTTAAATATACGTATCTTCCTTACTAACGCACAGCCATTGAAATAAGGAAATTTTAATAGAATTCTATTACACCATGTTATTGGCGGAAAAAAATATTTCATTTGACAAAATAAAATATAAATAGCATAACTTAATTTCAAATACACTGCTTATTAATGTGTATCTTACTGTGAAACGCTATCATATCATGAACGAAACTGGTCCCTCAACACCACGAAATGCTTAAAAGTAGCGATAAGTTGCGAGTAATTACAAATATTTAGTATAACTTCATTAGTTTTGAAGATAGGAAAACTTTTTGTAACTCGGGAAGTTTGCCTAGATCAGCCGCATTTTATATATAACTTTTATATATAACTTATATATATATATATTAATAGCACTTCAGTTTAAATTTAAAACACTGCGATTTTCATTAACTTTAATTTTATTTTTAAAGTAATTGTTATCAACATTAACGAATATGAATAAAACCACTTATTCTCAAGCGTAACTAACTGCTACTACGATTTCACTCGTCATAAACACAACTATATTTCAGATACACAGAGTGAAAATCAAGTAAAACTGTGGTCTTATTGTTCAAGAATGCTACAGAAAATCTTATAATTCGTATTTTTTGGAAGCAAGTATCTTACTGGGGATGTCAGAATATCGGAAATTGTTAATTGAGATACACTTTGGCGTGATTGAGAATGAGAATGGTATAATTAAATTCCAATTTATTTGTAATTTCTTAAAACAAAACTGTTCAAAAGTGCAACGTCCTGCTTCAATGCAAGTTCTGTAACGGCGTGTCATTGCCTGCCGTACACATTGCAAGACCCAAGGCATGTGCTGTGGTAAGTAAGCAGCTGCGAGCACCCGAGCGGGCGAGATCTTCCTTCGATTCCATTGGAGTCTCTTACGCCGGGCTCTTCAAATGCCCTCGCGCAATGTAGCCAAGTGGGCGAAGTCGGGAGAACGAGCAGGCCATGCGATGGCCACACCACGGCCAATCCATTGCTCACCAGGTATGCTGTTAAAAAACCCTCAGACGTCACGAGAGAAATGAGGAGTTTCACCGCCATGTTAAAACCACAAACGACATTGAGCAAAAGGATCGTCTTCGAGGAACTCAGCAAATTTAAATATTGAATAATTTATGTAAGGGATTATGATTAAATTTAAATTTACTGTAATAATTTCATTCTCATTCTCCTTACGTCCATATAGGCGTGAGTACTTAACTTGTTACACCCGGCAAACAATTACTTGCTCCTCTCTGTTGATTTTGTTCATCTACGTTTCTAATTATTATAATGCAAAATTTTAAGTTCATATTGTAATGCGGACATTACATTGTCGTAAGATTATTTATATAAAGTCTGAGATGTGGATGATATTATTAAGCAATTGTGAGTAGCGAGCTAATAAGAAACAATACTTTGTCGGTCTCTTCCGGGAGAGAATCAAATAGAATTGATTTCGATTAAATGAATAAAAAAGTACCTACCTGTTTTTCATTACTGCTGCAGGAGTTTCGGAGTTCGTTAACATCAAAGCGGCAGCAAACGCTACTCAGGAAAAGGAATACTAAAAAATCCTTCCATGCGCAAATACCATATCTGCACTGCACTTTATTTCTAAAGTGAAAGGGCTTTTATTAAAAAAAGTGTAGAGAAAAAATATTTTAAAAAAATCCATTGATTTCAGCTGAATATTTTTACTGTATTAAATTAACACAGAAATAATAGTAACAACATTATTTTTCACTATTGAATACCTACTCGTTTGATCTTAACAACTACGGTTGTGTTCGGATCACGGATGTCCATCAGTGAGGCTGTAAATATATCACGAAATTCACAAAAGTGTTTAAATTTGTTATACTATCGCAATTTTTAGTTCATGACACACTGTTCTTATAACATGATTTAAAACTGTAGTTATTTATTAAATATGGCAAGAAAACGTTTAATAAACTAAGTTAAAGATAATTAGATTTATGTGTATCTCCTCAATACTTCAAATTCACTATTTACAACCATGACAAAGGTTACACCATTCATTATTCACAAAACAGTTAGCAACTTATTTGTATATCCAAAAGTTAAGTTTTTTTTACTTTCCACTGAAAATATATTTTTCTAAGTATCCACTACTAGCCGTTGAATCAGTGAAGCACTATAGATTTTGCAGTGAAAATGGTTTTTTCTCTTAACTGTTAAGGATGTTCGCAACAATTGCTGTTCTATGGGTGACAAATAACTTATGTATAACTACTGAAATTGTAAAAGTGTTTCACTAATTATATAATAATAGTTTTGATTTAATTCGTAATGTAACAGTTTTCATTTATTGAATCAGTGACAATCCACTGGTAATTAATGAGAAAAACTGGTTCAAATTCAAATAACCATATTAAAAACCTTTTGGGGGATTGTAGTTTGTGTTCGATTCTAATCACCGTTGTGATATAAATAAGTAATTGAATATTTAGATACAACCACTTGAGTGTTGACTCACGAGTGTATGACATACAATAAAAATACTAATGAATGACGTTCATTGTGACATTGTATTTGAGCTGAAACCTAATGAACACATAATTTGAAGACTGCAGCGCATTTTGAACCGGGCTTTGGATCGTAGCGAAGAACAGATGCCATCAGAGACTCGCGAATAAATTCGTACCTCTAGATATAGGCTGTTCACGATAAACTGAGCACTTTTGAAAGCCCTGCTTAAGATCCACTTGCATGCATGTTGTGTATTCTTCAACTATATGTAATATTAACATTTCAGTCAGTCTAATCATTTTATTTATGCGTCTTTCAAGTGAAAATGTGATTTTATTAGGAAATAAAATATTTTATAAAGTTGCTAATTTTTTACTGATATACATTAAAAAAAATTAGAAAAAGGAAGAAATAATTTCGTTTTTCACAAACGTTTACCCAAAACTTTTAATTTAACTTTATTACATGGAACTACTTTCTCTCCGGTGCTACCATCTTTACTGGGTGCGGGCCAGTCAGTGTGCCCACTAAAATATATGCTGTTAGGGGCAGTGACATTTTTCGAAGGTTGATTTCAAAAGTGCTCTAATAAACGTGGACAGCTTATACATCAGTGTACTGTCTCCTCTGAGGTTCCCGCTCGACTCCTGGCCGAGGCACACGTTCGCGGGGGTAAATTACCGCAGAAAACGGAATTTCGCGCGCACGCAGCGGCGTGGCGAAACGCTTCCCTGTTATGATGAAATTTCCCCTGGGAAACTGCTACCCTCGCTTTCATTCTACCCTTCCCCCACCCTTTCCCCCTCATTCAACTCATGCATTCTTCATCCTGGCAGGAGACAGCGAGTCGTCCCTGATGACTGGAGCGTTCACGCTGGTGCTAGCGCACGACACATCTGCACCTCATTCACGCCGTTCCCATCTCTTCACAGGAACAGTGCGTGAGGATAGGACAATTTTACTACGCATTTTGAAATGCGAAAAAATGAATTGTGCATATCTGCACAAAAGTTACCTGCATTTAAAAAGTTTTTAAAAAGGTTATGACTAGCTTAAATCCCTTTTTTTCCACACAGCTATGCTCACAATTACTGGAAAGTTTCCAATAAATGAAACACTAACAGATCAAATAATTTTTATGTGCCTCTGCAGTGGCCCAGCACGCATACATATATTAGATTCCTTCCATATATTAATCAATGCGCAAGATGATATTAACAATGCGTAGTCTCAGTTTTCTGCAAATCTTCCGACGTTGAGGACAAATAAACACCGTATTTTACATTGCCTAATAGAATAAGTCAAGTAGGGGTAAGGTCTGGTGATAATGGGCCATTTAAGCAGTGGCTCGCACGCGTCCGTCGCACGACCAATCCATCGACGTGGGAGGCTTTTCGTCGAGAAGCCTCCATACGTGCCAACGAAAATGTGCTGGTGCGCCATCATGTTGTCAAATGAAAGCTCGTCCTCATCAGCTACCGATCAGAGCAGCAACCAGTCGGCCAGAACGTCTTCGTGGCACCCGCGAAGAAAGAATGTTACGCACAAGCTGCAAGCAGTTAATTTGCCTGATTTTGTTTTGTTTACAGTCGTATTTGTTGAAACATTAACATTCTTGAGGTCCACGCACATCTATTGGCCCTTGAGATAAGTTAGTATTATACGACTATCTGCACCACTGCAGGAGCTCCAGGCTATTGGTATTTCTACTTACCACCGACCTATTGGTTGACCCTATGCGCCAAGCTCTCTTCATGTTCTGTGGAACGTTCATCACATCATCTGCAAACAGTGTGCCTTCCGTTTATTTTGTTCCACTCAAATCTCCTTTATGTAATACAAATAGCTTTACAACATTACATTAAATCGTATCCTTTCACGTTGTCACACCAAGGAAAACTGCTATAAAATGTGTTGTTGTTAGGATGTGCCATNAAGCAAACTGTTATAAAATGTGTTGTTGTTAGGATGTACCATTCTTGTAAGATCCTGCGTAATGCTAGCAGAATAATACATCTATGTAAGTGCGAGTTTCTTTTCGAGGTAAAAGAAATTCTCGCACTAGTCTGTTCGAACTACACTATAGGTCGTCACCAAGGTGTCAATGGAAAAGGGTTGACTCAGTGGTTATACACTAAGATGCCCAGTTTGTGCGTATTTTCCGAACGTGTGGCAGACATCTCCGTGATGTTGGTGTTGTCTTGGAGGACTTCCGCGTCGCCCCTGGTTTCCTCGCCCTGTCACCCCTTACCAGCAGCCACCATGTCGCCTCGCCCATCCATCGAGTCGTCTGGGAGCGACGAGTCTCTCCGTAGGCTGGATAGCGGGCGTGGAAAACCACAGGAAAAATTTTCTACACACGCGCGCAATTCGAAAACGTGCTCGTCCAAGTTAGCTCACTCATGACTATGTATCAAACTGACCTGACTGCACTTAATAAACGAAATTTTATTGGCCCTATACTGNATGACTATGTATCAAACTGACCTGACTGCACTTAATAAACGAAATTTTATTGGCCCTATACTGTTAACTGAACGCATTGCAATTGCGTTTGGAAAAACATTTTTTAGCGATAACTGAATATATATAAAAGGGAACTCTNGTTAACTGAACGCATTGCAATTGCGTTTGGAAAAACATTTTTTAGCGATAACTGAATATATATAAAAGGGAACTCTTACTTGTAAATACGCAGAATGTTTCACGTGAAATATGAAACATTCAGAATATGAAAGTCATGTTGGAAATATAATGTGTAGACCGACAACCGCTAAAAATAAATTAATTTTTTAATGCATGTAAAATTAAGTATTGGCATAGCAATAATATGTATTTAAATATAACAATTCGAAAGCGCAACTTAAGGACGTATGTTAACACCTAAACACTTTATTCCGGGTATACTCGTTTATTAACGTTTCACGTCATGCTACAGAATACATCAAAAAATGCCCGGTGCTGATCGCAGTCAGAAACTATCAACACCAATACGAATATGACTTTCCAGCGGGTGACACTACTGACAGCTGCCGACACGTCAGATGTTGCAATTTGTTGCTGGGGCCGTGGTGGTGTGGTAGCCAGACTACTCGCTTCCCATCAGTGCGAACAAGGTTCGATTCCAGGCGAGGTTACCCGGATTTTTCCATGTGCGAAACGTAGCTCGTTGCCCGAAATATTTTCTCGGGGCACTTCCGTTCGTCCCACTCTTTAATTTTGACATTGCTCCACATTGACCTCACTAAGGTATATTATACTCAAGTTGGGAACAAAACGAGATTTGGGCGGCTCTTAACGTTGTCGAGGGTGAAGTGAAAGGTGTACAGAGCAGCTCTCGAATGGAAGGCCAGTGGAAACGGGAGATCCCCAAGAAAACCCGCCGACAAGCGGCATCGTCCGTCACGATTCCCACATGCGACCCCACCGGGAATATAACCTGGTTCGCCAAGGTGGGAGGCGACTAGTCTAACCACTACACCACCGTGGCCCCGTGAACTAAACAAAATTACTTATGGGAGAGATTGACATAAGGGAAAGTTCCGCCGCAAGATACACTAGTGTTCCAAAGAGGTCGATTTAAACTGGGGGTAAATTGAGAAATTATGTTCATTTGTGGGTAAATGTTCGTGTTAGGTCGGAATTGTGATATATACTCGCCCCAGCCAAAATTTTAAGTACTTACTTTATTTCATAGCTATTATTCTAGCCTTCAATGGCGTTTACAATAGCAAACCGTAAAAAATGTAACTGTGTTTGACATTGAGCTTTCATAAGCATGCTTGCTTAAATGAAAAAAGGTTACCAATTTAAGTGCGAAATAAATCTAGCTTATCATAAAAAAAACTTTGTACTTTTCTCTTTTCACTTAAGAAAACTGCACAGAAAAGCCCTAAAAAATAATATTTTTATTCATTTGACTTCTCTTTCGATTAATTTGTCATATTTAAATAAAGTAATTGTGTAATCCAAAGTTTTGCTAAATCCAGGTTTACAACAAAATATCGTGTGAATATATTTTGTTTTATTTTCATTCTGGTGCGAAGAACAATGTTTATTATTTACGTAGGTTCTAACAGAATACAAGTCGGAAGACTTTACCAAATTACATTTTTTTATGAAAATAGAAATTATGTCAGTTACTTGCATACAAAACGGAAATCTTCGGTGCACATGCGACACCAATGCATCCTGGCGGCGAACATTTCTAGTTGCCAAACCAAAAGCATTGAGCCTCCCAACCAGAGTAGAATGAACTTTAACCCCTCTTCACCCTCCTCGGCACTCGTGTCCTCAACTCCGTTGCTTGTGCAATAGAACAGCATAGACTTTCGCCATAGGCTTCATTGTATAAGTTACTATTAGGTGTTTACCAGTTCCTTCCAGACCATAATTTCCTCCTGTTGCAGCGGTTAAAGTAAAAAATTAACATTGTTGTTATCGTCACTAGCGTGAACCTACCTTCAAACCATCATACCTGTTGAACGCACCGTAGGTAGACGCCGCGGTAATCAGGACGATTTGCAAACACCCGCGGCAAAAGAATGCCAATACGACGCTAGCCCCGAGGACACATCAACACGAGGCTACGGGAACAAAACAAGCTCTCAGCAGTTTACCAGGACAAGTTTGTAATATAGAATCATTAATGGAAGCATATCGCTCCCGGAAAAGCTGTCTGTCTGCAGCAACACTGTTAGAAAAAATGTTAGTAGAGTTACGGAAAATACCGGTTACAAATTATCCAGAGATCTACATTAAATAACGGTCTCTTATTATTTTCAATAACGTTTTCCCCGTAAATTTCACATAACTCTCCGTGAATTCACGGAACGTGTCCACAAACTTGCAAGCTTTTTTTTTTTTTTAAATCTGCTCTTCATAAAAAGGGGTAGCAAAAAAGTTTTACTTTCGGTATGTGGGCGATTCACTGTGTATAAAAATGACTATAAAGAAATAAAAAATCTTCTCCGGTGACGGGATTTGAAATTGAAAAAAGTTTTGACAGTTCACCATATTACCCACTCACCTACCACGCTTTCACAAAGAACTAGTTTTGTAAATACTGAATTTATTAAAATGATGCAAGTACCTATTAGTTTCTAGTCATGTTAAAGAGCGTGTGATTTTGTTTCCGGTACACAAACAGGGGTAATAAAGACAGTTTAACTTTCAAATGTAGTTCTCTGTGTATAACAGAGAATCTAAAATAACTTCAAAGATTTGGTCCTATAGTGGGATTTGAACACGAATAAAAAAATTAACAATCATTAACTCGAAACACCCACGTACCACACCTTTAGACGAAGTATGAAAGTGACGAACGCGCCTGTCCTAGTTTTAAGCCACGTCAGAGCGCTTGCTATTTGCGGTTTATAAAACGAGATTACGAAACAATGATTTATTTCCGTCATTTTCTTGTTTCACTGTGTATACAGAAAGGTTTGCCCTGTAGTGAAATTTGAACAAAAATCAACGAATTGGCACTCCACGAGTGGTTCGCCACTCACCTACTACTATCTTACACGAAGTAGTATTGTGTAGATGGGATTTTATACGCTTGAGGTATCATCGGCATTGTTCGTGTCTCAAAATCGAAGCCATAGGGGTTCGAAGAGCTTTCGTATTATATATATTTACGGAGTTCATTTCCGTTATTCGTCATTACGGAGTGACTTTCCGTAAATTAACTCTACATCTGCGTAAAAATTTCTGTAAAATTTACAGAAATGTATAACAGTGCAGCTAGCGAGACGAGAAGGTGCTGCCCTGGGATCAGCGCCATCACGCACGACCGCTGTTTCCGTAATGATGACCAGTCTACGGTGATGACTCAATGAACAAACACTACATTTAGTATAACTATTATAGAGGATGATTACTTAGCATTATCATTCATTTCGCTTAGAAACTGTTCCAATTATAAGGGACTTTGCTCATTCCAAATACTTGCTTTCTACACAGAAGAAACAGACATACGGTGCGCGAGAAGACATGGGCATTAATTCTTAATAAACGTGTTACACTAATCTAAAGTAATATTCCTCCGAGCGTTATAGCAAATGTAATTGAATAACACTGTTTGCAATGCAGATATAACTCTAAATATAACCGTTTTATCCCTCGTATCTTGCGCGTTGTGATTAACTAGCTCCCAATTTAAATTACTAAATGAATGGTTTGTAAACATAATCATAACAAACCATAAAAATATGAACCTGAATATAGCTGCCTAGCGCGGGGCCGGCATCAGAGCGAAATGACAGGGTTTCTTTCAGATGCTGAATGATTGCAGTCGTGTCTCGATTAATGTGATTTTATGTATTTCAGTCTACAAATATGAATTTTTTACAATTTTCAAGGTACTAAACATTTTTAAAAATAAATAATTTTGTAGAGATGTTGCCCGGGCAAAGGCGGAAAAAAGTATTCTGTTCGAACACGATATCGTGAAAGGTGGTCGAGATACACCGAAAATGATTTCAACATTTTAATATCCTTTCATCAGGGCCCCCAAGCGTAGATATTATATATAGCAAATAGTTCTTACGTTGAAATACGTCAATGGGGTTACGAGCAAGAATTTTTTTTAATGTTTGAGTTCAAACGTAGCCAACTAATGGTGAAACGACCATGTTTTAATTTATCGAATATGTTTTTGACTGAACAAATAATAATAAAAACCTCATTGCTGATTTTTTTCTGCCACTAAAGCATAGAGTTGAATTGTTTTATAACAAAATTTGCGTTCTATAATAATTATATGGTTGATATGAATTTTTCGAGTTTGGTTGGCCTTATTAAAACTAAATTTTGTTTACTCAAACAGACCTTTCTCTTACATACTACATATTACATGTCGCTCTATCCACAGACATAATTATTCTCGTGTGTTCACAGACGTCGACACTAGGCTAAATCGGAAATTCTCAGTTGCCACCGGGAAATATTTTCTATAGGCTGTTCACAGTAAACTGATCACTTCTGAAAGCCCTGCTGAAAATCCGTTAGCAAGTCATTCCGTTGACTTGCAGCGTCGAGGAAGAAAATGCCATGGGGAAAAAGAGAAACCTAAGCACGACTTTCAAAAGTCCTTTGCTGGCCTTGGGCCAACTACAAGAGGCGACGTAAATGATATTTCGCACATAAAATCCTCGGGCTGGCGAAATTTTTTTTTTTCAACTCAGCAAGGCGACTGGGTTTTAAAAATTTCGCATTCGCTTGGCGCGGTATAGCCGGATGATGTTTCGTCTGCACAACCAAACACATGCATCCCCCCCTCCTTTTTTCGTGAAACTTGCAGTATCAGGCATCTTGATCGCATCCGCGAATGAAATATTTCACCGCAGAGCCGGGAAATGTTAATTGTACATTTATTCAGTCCGCTGTCACTCCCGTGTCCCGCGGCTGGGGAGCGGATAGGAGCGGAAAGAGA
>NQII01000825.1:271375-289684 GCA_002778355.1 Clitarchus hookeri | reverse complement strand
ATGACAGGGAGAACCACGTGAATATTAGAGCTCGCAGCATTTTTTTTTTATTTGCGGTCGGAGGGACGTTATATGCCACGGCCGTGCGTGCTCCGCGGCAGCCGCGCGTTAAATATTTCAGAGAATTAAATCGGGTTGTTCCCTTGCCCCGCGTCCGGCCTGCGCGCGCCGAGCTATCTCTCGCTGGTCGGACAGCGTTCCCAGAGAACACTTCTCACATAAATTACCATCAGCCGTGCATGTCGTGTTTCGCTCCCTTGCGTGGTGCGTGCGAGTAAAACGTCAAAACAATACCATTAGAAAACGTAAGTCGTGCATCACACGTAAGCAGCTGTTTGCTGATTAATTTCGTGGATCTGTAAAGCTATTGAAGACACTAAACATATAACAGCTGTCGCGAATGTTAAACCACGTGTTAGTACGGTGTATTTTTTTAGTTTGTCTTCACATACGTTGACGACGTATGCATGTAATTCATCGCGTTAGAAGAACACCTTAGCCATATACGGATAGAGTTAGACGCCTTAGGGAAGGCTACATCAACGGCAAGTCCTTGAGAAAATTAGTTGGTCAGAACAACTCTTGCAATATTTAGGCATCATCATTTCAGAGGGGAATTTGCGTTTCGACCCCGAAAAGATTAAGACTGTTATAAACTTTCTGCCGCCAAATTTTGCGAGGCTTAAAATGAATTTTAGGAATGGTTGCATTCAATAGTAAATTCATACTCAATTTTTCAGAACTCACAAAACTTTTAAATCTGTAATAAAAAGCAACTTATGAAACGGGTTTTCTTAAGGCAGGTACTCGTGATTAATGTGACATTGTGACATGCAATGTCACAGTAGAACGATTTTATGACGTTCTTCACGAGATCGTGATATAATGGCATTATATTATTATAGTACAATTCTGGATATCTCCATGATAATTATTCTGCTGGTTGGATTGCCATTCTTTAATAAATAATTTTCTAAATGACAAGGGACTGCTTCACATATGTACGACCAAAGAAAAAGAAAGAAAATTACGTTTGTAGTCCTCCATGGTAACTATTTTGATGGTTGGATTGCCTTGCTTTAGTAAATATTTGTCTTAATGAAAAAGGACTGCTTCACATAAAACTGGTAGGCAACAACTGTCAACGATTCAATTCAGACACTTTTACCGCAGTTTCATAGTCTCATGTTGTCGTGGTTAACTTTAATGTGGTTAAATATAATGTTAATTTTAACAGGAACCGCTTACGAAAATTTTTACGGAAAATGTTCTGAGGATGAACTTGTCTCCAAAATTACAAATGATGCAAATATTTACCGCACTCATTGCAGCGTGAATTAAATTTACCAAAAAAAGTGACCAAAATATGAATAAGAACAAATAAGGAATACTATGTTTGTGCACAAATACGACTAGTGAAATACCTTCCCAGAATTTCGTGGTATATACATCCTCAACAAATCGAGCGAAGTAAATGCCATGTAAACTTAATCAAAATATGCGGTTACGAAATATGATTTAAATTGAAAAAAAATTAAAAATTCAACTGGAAACTGTGCACATTATCCAGGGAAAAGTGAGAAAAAAAACTATTTGAGGGAAACTTTAACATTGTGAATATGGAAAAACTGTTGGGACCAGGTAAGTCCTGCATTATACATGGGGAAATACTACAAAGAGGAACGTTATAAGAAGGCTCTAATATATCTCTCTGGACCTATTTAACAGAAGCTTTGTTTGTTTTACTTACACAGCTGAGCAACGGCACTAAGGTAGTAATGATATGAGTAGGACGGTCCATACTTAGTGACTCAACAGGCACCTGATTGGAAAGTGAATGGTTAGCTGCTGGAAAAAAACCACTCCTCGTGTAACTGGCCAAAAGCCTTTCAGGTATGATACCAAGCAATCAAATACGTCAATTTTAGAATTAAGTAGTTTAAAAGAAGTGATTATAAAGTGACAGGATCCCATCTCACCTATTATGAAATAATACTTACTTTTACACAGTGACACACAACCCTTATAGCCACAAAACTCGGCAGCGGAATTTTTTATAAGGTACTAAAAAAGTATTATCTAAAATCAGCTCACTATGCCCTACTGACCCCTGCTTATGAATAACGTTTAGGCAAAGAAAATGTTCACACCAGATACCATTTTTCATTCTGTTTCCGTCTTTGAGGTGCATTTTTCGAAAATCAAAGTGAATAAGACTGGCGTATTTTCTTTCGCCATCAAATGGTTGTGTCACCGTTGAAAGTCTCACAGAGGCAAACTTCTAACGGATCTAGGGCGTATAGGCTATGCGTTTGAAAGGCGTGTCTCTTTCATCCTTAGAGGAAGAAAAAAACATATTTGAATTATAGATAAAAAAAAATAATGCCTTGTAAAAACGAATGTAGGTAAAATTTCAACTTTTTTCACTAAAATTATTTTTATACGATTTACAATAATTTAGAAAATGTTAATGCACTATGTCGTATTTTTGGAACAATTGCGTCTATCTATTCGCATTTGGTAGTCTAATTGCACTGGAGTGCGAGCGTATCAATTTTGAAATTGTTAACTCTTTACTCCCATATTCTATGAGATAACGCCCTCCAGAAAATATGTCATGCATGCCCTATTTTACGAACTTTATAAATTATGCTACCAAATTAATGAATAATAACAGTGGGAATCACAAGAAATATGTGTGTGTTTTTTTTTAGATACATATGATGATACTTTCAAAATTGGCAGTTTTATAAAGTTTTGAACTGGGGAGTGATATCTCCAGAACTAAGAAAGATATTAAGAGCTAATTCGGGATTCAGTTAATTATGTTGTCACTAAAACAATGGCGTGACAATATGCTTCTTCCTTTGTGCTGGAGATAGTGGAGGTATTATTTCATGGAACAGGCCTACCAGATGTATGATTGAAGGGATCATTTGCTACAAAACTAAACGCAGAGAATAGGGTATCCAGTGGCTACGCATTCGCATTTTTTGGAGGGGAGTGGATAATTATCTTTGAGGAGGGCGGAAGTGCATTCCAAAACATTGCAGTGTTTGTCTGTCACTAGGACGAGTTGTTGCATATATTTTTTTTTACTTTATGTAGGTGATTTTGAAACATCCAGAATTAGAGTACCAGAATTCTCGTTGGTTCATGAAAATGGGGAAACACATTAACTCACAGACGAACTTGCAGACGAAAGTCAATAATTTCAGACGTGTCAGAAAAAGGTATTTCATTATAACTCATTGGGTGTTCCTCTGAAAGTAATTTTTAGGACTAAATGTTATAAAAATCCTTAAATAGATTCGATATTTTACAGCATTTTATTTAGCTAACACAATATTTTAATTCTGAAAACAGAAATTACATCTGACCAGATTTTTCTTATTCAAGGTCAGCAAGACTCGGAAGATTTTTCCAGTCCGACAATATCTTACTCCTTTAACTATACAACCATTCGAATTTTCTGGAGAGGCGATCACCCCAAGTGATACACTTTGCTCGTTATCTCGTTAGAAATAAAAAGCCTTTTCTATTTTGTTTAAATCACGTTATCCAGAATTTTTATAAATCTCATCTCTGAAGAACCAAAAAAATTATCTGTACAAATTTTGTCATATAGATGGGGCATGATGCGAACAAATTTATATATAATTATAATATCTTCGGTTGCTTACTGAGCGGCAGCATTTGCAGAAATTTCGTTTGATGTAATTTTTAAAAATCTGTGTTTCGCTTTGCAATTTTTGTATTATTAAAAATTGGTTCTGATTATTCTTAATGGACATGATTAATGTTTTTCATCTCATGTTATCAGCTAATGTGAAAGCTAGACTGTAACTAAACCTTGAGTACATCCGAGGAGCATCAAGACAAGATGCACATTCCACAGCTTTCTCTGATTGGAAGAGGATTTGAGGTTAAACGGAAATTGAACTTGATCTATCTTAGGCTGCTGCAAAAAGCAAAATACATTAAGAAAAGCGCGTTTTATTGTATCCAGAAAACTCCACGAAGTTCTTAAAAATTGAAACACGTAAACAGTATGAGAGTACTACACTGAAGAGCCAAAAAAACTGGCATAGACGTGCGTATGCAAATAGCAGCGGTATGGAACCAATCAGAGTAACGCGATGCGTTCGGCAGCTAGATCGGTTACTGCTGCTACAATGGCAGGTTATCAAGATTTAAGTGAGTTTGAAAGTGGTGTTGTAGTCAGCGCACGAGAGATGGGGCATAGCATCTCCTAGGTAGCGATAACATTTGAATGTTCGTGTACGACTATTTCTGGAGTGCACCGTGAATATCGGGAATCCGGTAAACCATTACATCTTCGACATCGCTGCGGCCGGAAAAAGATTGTGAAAGAACGGGACAAACGACGACTGACGAGAATCATTAAAAGTGACAGACGTGCAACCCTTTCTCGAATTGGCGCATATTGGATTTGTGGTCTGCCCTGCAGAATTCATGGTGTGAATTGCGTCCTGCATACCTTCAGACATTAGTCGAGTCCATGCCACGTCGTCTTGCGGTACTTCTGCTAGTTCGAGGGAGTAGGGGGGCTCTACACGATATTAGGCAGGTGTACCAGTTTTTTTTGGGTCTAGAGTGTATGTTTGAGGAAAACACTCGGACCGAAGTAATCAGACTTACATCAAAAATAGGCGAGATAATCTGCACACTAACAAATTTTACAGATGACAATTGTTTTCGTAAAATGTAATGCAGATATTATATTTGTATGGGAAAGCAGCACGGAATTTTGAACGTTATATATACTGTACTATGCCATTTTGTACACAATTATAACTTAAATTTTGAAAGAAAAATGTCTGTTTGAAATATGAAATGATAACATAATTTTTTTTATATATCATAAAAATTATTTGAATAATTATGCCAAATCTTTATTTTTAAATGCGGTGTTTTTGCTACGTACAATGCTTTTTATTATTTCTGTAGCATTCATCACAACAAAGTGAACTATTGATAGTGATTACCCTCTAAATGCTTGCCATATTATTGACTTTGTGGCATTTAACCTATTTTCGTTTGTTTGTTACTTTTATATCATTAAATGTGTGTTATAACTCGCATGTAAATCTCAACCATTGTCATTTTTCGATTATTACATAATTAAAAAATAGTAGTAGAGCATCAACAGGATTTTAATCTACATCTTGCGAGTTTCAAGTTTTTACACACAGCTTTACTGAATGGTAAATACCATCGGCTGCGTGAGATCCGTCAATGTGCGAAACGTCTCGTCGAAATGCTGTGACGATGTCTGCCTCATCGCTGGCAGCGAACCGTGGACAACCTCGGAGACTACTTTAAAGGATGTTAAACAGCTCGTATTCGTTCGATACGTACCCGTTCACATGAGTGTATGCAGTCTGGACGAGAATATATAAATTAAAAGGTGATTTCAAGCAGCCATGTCTGTATCTGGCCCTTACCGGACATTCCTGCATCCATACCCAATGTGGTGTCACCTTTAAAACTTACATGTCGTACACTTCCAACTGTAAATAGTACATTTTCTGTGTTGGGTCATTTTCGAGATCGTATCAGGCTGTTAAAACTACGCAAGAAAATATGAAAACTGCACGTCTTTATCAAAGTCCTGTTCTGACAGTAGAGGAAAAAAGGGGGAGGGGGGAGAAGGCAAGTGGTTGTACTCTTCCTAAAGCCCTCTTTTATACTGTACGCAGCTCAGTGATGATAAATATATTTTATATAAGAACTATACAATTTGTGTTTGATGGAAGTGTCTACACACTGTAACTGTTTATAATCACGTATAGCATGGCCGAATGCTAGTCGCATCAACTGTCACTGATGCGTGTTTTAGATTTAAGCACGCGCGCCGATGCAAACAGGTCAAACATAATGGTAAGCGCTTGGGGCCATTGCTAACACACTAAACACAGATTGTTTGAGAGAAATCACAAAATCACACCACGGGCTTGTAATACCGTTATTAGGAAAACATTTCTTAAAAACGTTATGTGTATAGTAAATTTATTGTTGATTAATCACATCTGATATAACGAAAAAACATCACTTTTAATAATTGCTTGTATTTTAACGAGGAATTTAATGTGATTATTTGTAGTAATGTAAGCAAAAAAAAGTAAAGTTAGTCGTATTATGGACATTGTAGTAAATATAAAAATTTTAATGTAGTAGCCTCTAAATAAGTTTACTTTTGTTTTATACACTACACAGTAACATTTGGCGTAACAACAGCGCACCTATGTTTGTATTTACTCCCCGACGGTTCGCCTACTACCTTTGCTCATTATTATTACTGTTTTGGGGTATAAGGAGGCATTTCAGGACATGGGAAACTTAAAAAAAAGTTGCACCATTTAATCTCATTTACCACCGCAATGTTTTTTTAAACACTTGTTCCCTGACATCCTGTATTTATTTATTTATTGTCACCGCGATATTACATGGATTATGACTACATAAATATAGCCAGTGACGGTGCTGAAGCTCTGTTTCAAATCTGTCGCATAAATAACGTAACAAGTGCTGAACAGTCGTGTTTCATGTTATCGTATAGTTCACGTTAACTCTATCCTGTATCTGGTCTAGGGATCTCTCCCCCCCCCCCCCCNNCCCCAGGGATAAAGCGCCTACGTATTTGTGGAAGCGGTCCGACACACCAAGCTTCTTTGACTAGGACAACTGATGTCGGAACTGCTCGAGGCGTTCTGCTCTCACAGACATCTGCCACAACCTGCCTGTCTCAACAATTTCATCCCCATTGTGCAAAATCGTCTACGTGTTGCACAGAAAGATTATACTTGGCTTGTACTGTACATTGTCAGGCTCCGTGCCCAATGATCATCCCTGTGAGCAACTGATTCGTAAATTGTGCTATTTACCTACGTTATGACTGGATCATGCCACTCATCACCGAACACAAAGCCTAACGGCATGACTTCCAGCCTATTGTCAATCCCAGCGTGAAGCGGTGAGGTACCGTCTGATCCCTACAGACATATTTTAAAAAAATTTGTTAATATTTGTTAATTTAGATCAATTTTAAAACATCAAATAGTATATGGCCATATATTAACGAAATAAGTTCTTGCCAGCTTAAGTACAAAACGCATCAAAAGTTTATAATTTGCAACACAAAAACCATACATTTTTGGGATTAAAACGGTTTATGAATACAATGTGTTAGAGCAGTGGCGCTGAAAACAGTTAAAAATTGGAATGGGAAGATACAGTTTCAGACCTAAGTCAAAGAAACGACAGACCGTAGTTTCAAAAGGCTGCTGTAATTGCGGCAAGGGAAAGGTTATTCGGGAATATTTAAATATCGCTGCAACCTCTCTTAATTTAACATTGCTTACAGCTATTTGAAAATTACAAAATTCAAATTTTTACCCAAACATTTTTTAACCACTGTCGGTTTGTATTGTCTGTTGTGAGTTTGCGACTTTGGGGTGCTTCGTTTGGAGGAGTAAAGACCAAAACACATTTCTAAATATCCTGAACTCAATGGACTATTTTTTTTCTGTGCGTTTCGTTTAACACTTTTGTGTAATCATTTTTCAAGTTGCCAACAGCACTAGTTACTAGAGGACTTGTAGTTACAAGATACATAAGGAGTATTAGACCAGTAGGAAAAGTGTGGCGAGACTAGCATAGCGTTATACCAGAGCGAGTAGGATTTTTCCATTTTAAGAAAATACGACAGCATTAAAAAAGTGTCCTATTGCAAAATGTCAAATTTCGCTGGGATCAAGAATGGCATTACCACACAGTGAATTAAGGTATAAAGAGCACGACACCAAAATAAATGTTTGGGAAGGGGATACAAATGTTATTAGTATCTCACACATAGAATTTAGAGCCTCGGAGGNTCATTTTAAATTTTAAATAAGGCATGGCTTGTGTGTTAACAACATATATTTTAATAAAACGTACAATATTATTGTTGTTTTACGTTAGAAATCTTAGTTACCATTGTTGGCATAATGTTGATTACACAATGTTGGCCCAAACAATTAGTAGCAACTTCCAACCCTTGTCCATATTCCCAACATCTACAAAGTAAAACCAAGTAAACGTATGTATATTAAATACAAAGGTCTCACGTCATGCAAATCATTCACATTTTATAAAATACAACAAAGAGGCATTATTTACATTAAAAAAGTTTGTTACAAACTTTTATATAGAAATGTTGGTTGCCGAACGCGTTGGCCTAATAGTAAAACACATGCTCAATACCAACAGTATTGTAATGACGCAATGTAATGACGTAGTATTCTTAATTTCCGGGACACGTGTTTCATTTTCTTTAGCTTCGCTAAGCTATGCAATATTTTTATCGGGTTTCAAATTAAAAGCCGTGGTGGTTCGTTTTACAGTGATAGTTTGTTTATCGGGCGTACATTTGATGTTTTACGTTTATCAGGCATCCGGTTGCCTTTTCGAAAGTTGGAGTTTTTGTTAAACGTCAGCATTATTTAGCTTTTTTTTAAACTGCGTTGACAGTTTTAGTTTGTACGACGCAGTTTCGATAACGCGTGGAGAGCGTGCGTGGCAGCCCACGCCACGCCCTTATCTGGGGANTCGCCCTTCAAGTCAGTTGTCAGTTGGCGGCGAAGTCAGTGGGAAGTCAGTCGCCCTTGAGGGCAGTTGGAAGTCAGTCGCCGGCGAAGTCAGTTGGAAGGCAGTCGCTCACTCAAGTCAGTCGTCTAGGCCGCGTCGGGCCTGACGCTAACCCCCAAATCGGCAAACTTGAACTTACGAGATTATTTCTCCGCTGGTGTGGGAGGTCGCCACATTTCCTATTTCGTAGGGCTAGTTTGTAAGAAACGTAATAATTCGTAAACAACTGTGGCTCTGTTCTGCCAGTGTCTATTTATCTGTGAATGGTTAGTACTCTGCATATATGAACTTCGTATGTGAACTGTGTCACATAAATAGTAAATACAATTACGGAACAAAATACACCGGAACTTTACTTTATTTCATAATTAATTGGCGTCCATTGTCCAGAGTCTCGTGTTCCTACGTCTTGAGCTAGCCGAAGGAAAGTCGGCAACTTATAGTCGGTGTAACTGTAGCGGCCAATGTTACAAAATGGTGCCCAACATGGGGCACGAATAAGAACCACACATGAAGATGGATATACGAGATATCTACGAGATCAACGAACATCGAGCAGAACAACACTCAAGTTACCGGCTGTTCCAGGTACGAGACGACCTCATTCTACAACAGCAGTAACACGGTAAGAAATCATCGATCATCAGTGAAGCCATCAAAACAAGTAATGTCATCTGTTTAGTTATCAAGGCTATGATATGATCAAGTACATTCGCCAAGAGTTATTTTTTTTATTATTTCGTTTTCGTGTGCAAGTAATGTTAATTTCGCGACGAGTTATTTTGTTTATTTGTTTACCACGTCGTAACTGAAATAAAAATGGTGCAATTACCACAGAACACGCAGGAAACTACATGGTCAGCAAAGATGATACAGGAGATGATACAGGAGATGACATAGGAGTTTAAACCGGGACAACGGGAGTTGAAACAGGAAATAGTACAAGAAATTAGGTGACAAGCAGAAAAGAGTGAGAAAAAATTCACAGAATTAATAACAAAGTTAGACAACTGGGGGGTTGAATCAATTAATAGGTTAGGAAAGGGTCCAACAGTAACTGCCCCAAGTAAAATTAATATAAACAGCAATGACGTGAAAAATAAAAGTAGTACTGGCTGTGACAAAGAAGGTAAAGAATTTAATGTTGAAGGTAGAAAGGCAAATGTTATAAATAAAGAGGATAGACTTGCAGATAATTTTGTGCAGAGTGAACCTAGCTGTTGTGAAGTCAGTAAGTGGAAAATAAATGTAATGAAGAAAGGGAGACTTCAGGTTAGGGGGGTTCGACTAAATGGTAATAGTGAAGTAAAGCGACGAGAGGGATCAGCTGTTGAATTGCAACAGGCAAGAGTTGCTGAGAGTAAGGGGTATCGTAGATTGAAACATTATGAAGTGTTTAGGCAACGTTTTGAAATGAGAAAACAAAGATATAAACAAAGGGCAAGTAAAGTGGTCAGAAAATAGATCAGGAGTCCGGTTGTCATGTCGTTTCAAACGTCGTAGTTTTCAGTTTTCAGTAGCGCCAACATTAGATTAGCTTTTTAGACTGCGTCGACAAGTTTCCTACGACACAGTTTCGATAACTTGTGGAGAGCGTGCGTGGCTCGCCAGGCCCTTACCTCGGGAGAGGGGGGTGAGAGGCAGCACAAAGACTCGTGCGCTGTCGCCCTTCAAGGCACTTCAGGTCAGTCGGTGGCGAGGTCAGTTGGAAGGCCAGTTTGTAAGAAACGTAGTAATTAGTAAACGACTGTGGCTCTGTTCTGCAATAGTCTATTTACCTGTGAATGGTTCGTACTCTGCATATATGAACTTCGTATGTGAACTGTGTCACTAAAATGATAAATAAAGTATTGAACAAATACTCCGGAAGTTGACTTTATTTCATATATAATTGGCGACCATTGTACAGAGTCTAGTGTACTACTTCTGAGCTAGTCGAGGGCAAGTCGACAAATTATAGTCAGCTGTAACTGGTGCGCCCAACGTTACAGTATGTTTACCAAATTGTTACAAGCCATAATCCAGCAATCAACCAACGATTTAAAATATAGAAAAAAATACGCTTGTAATAAATAGGTCATGGCATTATCTGATTTAATGGCATCACTGTATGTGAAAGTGCTTATTAATATCATAACATGTTCGTGGTAACAAATTTTTGTTGGCATTTTACGTTGGGCCAACGTATTAATGTGTGCGTTCCAGCCCAACATGTAGCCAACCATTGCAACCAAACGCCAATGTTAGGACGTAGGTTTCTACTGTGGTTAGCGTTAGTTTAACCTAACATTTTATTAATTTTTGCCATTTATATCTTATCGATGGCTAACAAAATTTTGTGGTTATAGTTTATATCAAAACTGCTGACATTTTCTGAACCGAAACCTGTGGCACCACAAAATAGCTTTTATCGGATGGTTTTCAGTTCTGTTTTTGCCTCAATTAAGGCAATTTTTGGAAGAGAAAAATCTCTATTCAAATCGCTTTATTATTACACGTGAGTTTAATATATGCCTAGCAGCATAATTATTAAAAAAATATTGTTCATCGTGTATTTANGCTTTATTATTACACGTGAGTTTAATATATGCCTAGCAGCATAATTATTAAAAAAATATTGTTCATCGTGTATTTATCAAACTATTATATTACATTAATCAAAGAAAAGATAACATTGTACACCATCATGATTTCTCGGTTGAGAACTTATCATAAAAATGGTGCATTCCATGATCTGTTAGTTCCGATGTTTTTTTGTGTGATTTTTATTCTCGAGATTAGTAGATGGTAGTACACAATCATTGAGTATTCAATATTTTATTGTCGGCTGCGAAGTTTTTCATCCTTTGTGAATTACACATTAGTATTTAACTTAATTATAAAAAAAACATAATGGGTGCGAGTTGATGCTCGAAGGATTTCATGGATTAAGAAACAGCTGCCTAGAAACATCAAATTACCGCAGTCTAAACAATGCGCATTTGCAACACAAAATACGACATACTTAGTTTCTTAACCTGGTATAAAAACTTTATTATGGTTTACAATTTAGCGCACAAAAAAATATTTGTCTAAGCCAACAAAACTCTCGTTGGTTTATGGCCAAATAATTATAACGTAACTGTCATAAAATATTGGCTATCATGGGAATATCAGAAGAGCCGCATAATTCAAATTATACGTGTGGCAAATAAACATTTTATTTTACGAAAAAGCTCGTGTTGGCCAAATAAAATCTGCCCTAAAATTATTTGCATTAATAAACTGAATGTATTTAATCAAGCGTTAAAAAATATTTTTCTGAAGTTTTTGAAAAAANGGGGGGAAATTGCTCGGTGGTTCTGTCCTACTCAGAATTTATGGATTTAAAATATTTTATTTTGAAAAGCTGTAATGTATTATTTTTATCGCTCCGATGGTAATTTTTCTGAAACACAAACAGGTTTCACATGAGGAAGTAGCTTGTGTACACATAACGTTCATATCCCACATGCCGATATAAAAATGTCGGGGGGAATGTGTGAGTAAAATGAGCAGTTATAAAGTTGCTAATACACTTAACAAAAATTTCAATATGCGTGATTTTTTATATAACATAATTAAATAATTTTGTTTCGGAAACTATCGTAAGCTACTACTAATAAATAAAAATATTCCTGGAAAACATAGGTGTAAACCTGTGGATAAATATAATATAGTTCATAACTTCACAAACATGCCAAGTGAGTGTACATTTAATTAGTATTATACTACATTCAACACTTATTTATTGATTTTACAAAAACGCAGCAAGAAACGATGAGAAACCACTAACGTAGACTACGTTTTGTAAATGAAGAGAGTGATTAGTACCTATTCGAACGGATAACATATGCTGACCGTTACAGCCTTTCTTCGAGATAGGAATAAAATATTTTCCTCAGTGTAGTCGTCAGCATTGAAAGAGAAATGTCAATAAATGGAATATGGAAGCGACACACACCATATACCCGCCTTGCGCGTGGATTCAACAATCCATGGGCAGAAAGACAAAATAGCTGGCATTAGTCTACCAAGCCACAGTGCTGTAGTCCCACAATTTTAACAGGGTGTATTTTTAACTCAGGTCTTAACATATAAAATTAAATGTTCATAAATAATCCTTTCAAAACGAATATATTTTGAAAATTGAGCGCTTATAAACTCGAAAGGTTAAAATCCATGAGTAATTCAATAAAGAAGGTTTTGGCCCAGGGGTCAGGTACAAGAGCTGCGAAATGTCCGCCATTTTGGTAGGCGTCACAGACGTGGCTGGCGGCCTGGAATGGCCATGTTTTGGACAAAATAGCCTGTTTCATTCCAAAATCAACCCAGGAATTAATTATTTTGCCCAAAAATCACTTTTTACACATAACATTTCCAAACAAATGGAAAAATGTGAAAAGCGGATTTGAGCTCCTCGAAGCAAAAACGGAAAAATTTTCAGACGAGCAAAAGTATTATAAACTCTCAGCGGAATGAGTCACTTAATACTCAGAGCAGCGGAGGAGGGTTCGAGGCTCGGAGCCAGTAAGCGGACCGCGGAGGAGCAGTGGATCCAGTCCCCTCCCCCAGTCAAGATCATGAACCTACCACGTCCAGACCACGCTACCACTACCTCTTCGCCTCTGCCTATTCTCTCTTCTCCATCGCCTCAACCCCTCCACACATACCAGCCAATTATTACAAAAAAAAGCAAAAATCTACAAAAATATAATACCAAAATTACACACATCCCACCACCCTCACATCACCCCCTCCGCAACACAATAACCTCTCATTAATAAAAAAACCCGAGATATTGATTCTTAAATTTGAAAACATATAACGTTTACATCACACTCGCCCCTCCACCATAAAAAAAAGCAACCACGCCCTTTACCCCCTCCGGCTTCACCGCAAACAACAAAACACAATCATAAAAATTCGAGAATAATCACGAAAAATCGAAACATTAATTCTAAAATTCGTAAAACATATAACTTTACCTCACACTTCCCTTCCGCTCACTTCACCGCCTTAATCACCACATCCTTTCCAACCCCACACACTCCCAATCATAAAAAAATCCAGAAAAATATGCCAAAACCGACAGAAAAAAAAAGTGTAGGAACATATTACATCACTGACTCCAACAACCATATTCGATATCGATTGCCTTGACATAAACACCAATGACTTTGGAAACAAATAATTGACAAAAAAATTGCAACAATTCATTAAAATCGACGAACATAATACGTTATTACTGACTACATGTTTACCAAAGACCCGAATGAAATTGTTGGTAGACTCAGACATTTGATCTCTTTGCAACAAGATGGAGATTTCTCGCACATTAACGAGATATCTTCTATCATAAGTGAACTGAAGGATCGGTGTTATAAAAAATGAGATTGTTGGCTACTACCTATAATCTGCAAACATATGAGAAATGTAAAGATCGAATGTAGGAAATAATGATAAAGATAGAATGTATATAATAAATAAATTTATTAAATTTATTTATACTCTGGTATTTGACTTTAATTTCTTAATCACACTGTTCTGCTTCTCTGAAAGACATATTAATTCAGTGGTGTGTAAAATTGATTATGAGAGTCTGTTTTAGATAAAATTGATGCGAGTGTGTGCAGGAGGAGGGACAATTGTAGGATATGAAGTATTATGCCTTGCTCGGGTCGATTAAAAAATCGGCTGAATTCTATAAGCCGAACGAATGAACTGGGGAATTTTTTAAAGGAATGTGTCGTAACTGGTTAGTTGTCCTGGTCATTCGTATTAGTTGACTTTTCGAGATTTGTATCCATAGACTTTTGGGTATAGCTGGGTGGTATGGTGGATTTGTCTTGACCACTGTTTTAGTCATTTTTGCAGGAATTGGTATTGGCAATAGCCAGTATTAGGTAGAGGTATGCCTCTTCAGGAACCAGTTGGGGTTTCGTTTAGAGAAAGGGAGAGGAGCAGAGAATCGTGTGGTTTGTTGATGGCGAGTGTGGATTATGAGGGGACGAGCTATTGCGAGTTATTATGTGTTATTGTGGGGGGGGGGGATCAGTTGAATTAGTGGTGACTTGCGTAAATGTTAATGGTTACTTATCTATGGTAATTAAATGGCGAGGGAAGTGGAGCGACGAGTGATGTATTGTTGTCGGAGGTAAGGTGGAGGGGAAAATGTGCTACATGAAGTCAATAATTCGCTTTGGGGTTCGTAAGATTGGTCGGCTATACAGGCAATGAAATATAGATGTTGGGGTTCAGATGTCTGCTGATCGTCGTACCAGGAAGTGGCTGTGCTCTCTTTACGAGAAACCAACTTTTATTGTCACACCCATCCAACTGGTTTTTCGTATTATGTATGTTATTTATTACTCTATGGTTTTTTTACGTGTTTTGTAATTTTTCGTAATTTTCTATTGATTTTCCGAGTTCAAGGTTATTTGGTTTAAGTTTATGCTCGCCAACATTCACCATGATGATCGGAGTCTGTAATGTATTATTTTCGTTGATTTTTACTAATTTTTCTTCGATTTTATACTATTCTTTTTCTCCATTTTTAGTGTTCAAGCTCAATGGGATCAATGTTAAGTTCGCAAACATTCAACATTGATGTCGGAGTTAGTAACGTATTATGTTCTTCGATTTTAATGAATTTTTGCAATTTGTTGTCAATTATTTGTTATCAAAGCCATTGGGGTTAATGTCAAGGCAATCGATATCGAATATGGTTGTTGGAGTCAGTGATGTAATATGTTCCTACACTTTTTTTTTCTGTCGGTTTTGGCAATTTTTCTGGATTTTTTTTATGATTGGGAGTGTGTGGGGTTGGAGAGGATGTGGTGATTAAGGCGGTGAAGTGAGCGGAAGGGAAGTGTGAAGTAATGTTGTATGTTTCACGAATATTAGAATTAATGTTTTAATTTTTTGTGATTATTGTCGAATTTTTATGATTGTGTTTTATTGTTTGTGGGGAAGGGGTGGTGGTAAAGGGCGGGGTAATTTTTTTATGTTTGAGGGGCGAGTGTGAGGTAATTTTTATATGTTTTTCAAATTTAAGGATCAATATCTCGATTTTTTTTATTAATGAGAGGTTATTGTGTTGAGGAGGGGATGATGCAAGGGTGGTGGGATGAGTGTAATGTTAATATTATATTATTTTAGATTTTTGCTTTTTTTTGTAATAATTGGCTGGTATGTGTGGAGAGGGTTAGGCAATGGCGAAGAGAGACTAGATAGAGGTGAAGAGGTAGTGGTAGCGTGGTCTGGACGTGGTAGGTTCATGATCTTGATGGGGGAGGGGACTGGATCCACTGATCCTCCGCGTTCCGTTTGACCTGACTAGGAGTCTCGAATCCTCCTCCCCTGCTCCCAGGTTAAGTGACTCATTCCGCTAAGTGCCTAAGAGCCTGACGATTTTTTAGTTCTTGCTTCGAGGAGCTTCAAATCTTCATACCTCATTATCAATTTTTTTTTGGTTGAAAGTGATTTATGGGAGAAATAATTAATTTTGGAAGTCATTTATGGGAGAAATAATTAAATTCGGAATTGATTTTAGAAATTAGACAGGCAATTTTGTAGATAACATTGCCGTCCTATTCCGACGGCTGCGCCTGTCACGACTACCAAGATGGCAGAGGGCTTCTGGCTCCTGTCCTTGCACCCTGTGCGAAATTTACATTTATATACTACTAGCATGCACAGCTCCTTTAAGGGCACTGCCTACCGGCTGGTAGCAGTGAAATTATATAGAAAATCCCATGTTAAGGAAATTTCGCCTTAGTACGTTCATTTATATTCTAGGGTTTGAAACAAAATGTATTCTTCACGAATTTTTTAGGATACGATCCATACGAGCGAATATTTTCAATATAGATGGGCAGTAGGTACATTTTTATAAAACATAGATTTTGAAACTGCGTTGCAAACAGTTTATACATGTTACGGAAACATATCCGCTGTAGGGAACTTCTCCTAAAAATTTCACGAGGAACGTATTTTGTTTGAAGCTCCTATCTTTTCTTTTAACGCACTGAGGCGAAATTTTCTTAAAATGTGACTTCCTTTTAAACGTCGCAGGTGCCATCTGGTAGGCAGTGCCCTTCAACTCTCGCGTCAAGTAAAAGCTAACTTTTTCGACAGTTTGAACTAGCGCTGCGTATATCGCACTACACACTAGAGTATTAATTTATTACGTGCATTAGTGGAGCAATAGCGCTCCGCGTACCTCGCAACGTGAACACAGTGGTATTCGTAGTTTGGTAATGACGTCGATTAGTCTTTATTGAAAAGAAATTCCATTGTGTAGTTCTTAGACTAATCCATAAATCGGATTGATATGGCGGTAATTTATGATGTTATAATAATGCATTTTTATATTACAGCAAAAGTTATGTATTAAAAACAAATAAACAAACACAAAACAAAAGATAAACACAAAAAAAATACCATTAGGCATACTGGAATGAGAGAAGGTTAAGCAGAGAGTACAGAGCTTATACCTATCTACTCTCTCGTTTACAGTACTGCTAACCCAATATCAAACGCTTTATTATTTTGTTCTGAGTCTTTCACAAAGATAAACACCGCTCTATAGATTCTCGAAGGAAAGCTAAACATTTTTGATACAAACTTTGGGAAAAAAATATCCCTGTCTGACATTTTATATATTTTGAAATAGTGAATGTTGTTTCTATGGTAATTTTGGTTGTGCTTAAAGTGCAACGTTTGCATTGGTGATCATAAAATTGTTTTTTTTTTTACCTCGAGACACGTTAAAGTATGAATTTCCGTAGCAGGAACGTACATACAGTACGTTGTTAATAATTTCACACGAATAGTGCATATAGACTACCAGTGCATGGATACTATCCGTTAGCTGACAGGATACACAGAGGGCATAAACAAGTAATCCAGAAGGGCTTCCAACGTGAACCAGCTACAGCACAGTTGTTGAGTTGAGAGATTTGCGCGACTATTAACAACGACGTCTTGAAAGCCGATGAGTGTGAAAAGTGGTGGGAATGGAGCAGCGCCGGAATCCAGGGCGGGGGAAACGGGATATCCCGAGAAAACCCGCCGACCAGCGGTATCGTCTGGCACGATTCCCACTTGAGAAAATCCGGAGTGGCCCGGCTGGGGATCGAATTTGGTTCACCTTGGTGGGAGGCAAGCAGTCTGACCGCTCAGTCACCGCGGCCCCGAGCTACAACAGACAACAGCCTGTTTATGGCGGTAGAAGAACCGTGCAAACGAACGATTTGTCATCGCCGAGGCTTCGCCTCTCTCGCTGCTCAACCACACGCCCTGCAGGAGGGGTGGGGGCGCAGCTGCCGCACAGTGGAGGGAGTCCCCAATATCCGGGGTGAGTGACCAGCCGTGTCAATATCACACAACACAAGGGTGTTGTCCCCCCTCCATCGGACATCGGTCTGCCGGCGGCTTTGGCAGTCGGTATTTATGTTTGAGTTTGCGGCTGGCGGTGGGGTCGGGTGTGCCAAAGGGAACAGGAACAGGAAGGGGGCGTGGTTTCCGCGCGCGGCGTACACGGGTTGCTCTCCGTGCCAGGAGCCGGACTGTCACAGGACACCGCCGCTTGTTTGATGAACTCGCCCTCGCGCGAGGTTTGTGGAACAGGGGGGT